>CANNZV010004413.1:56247-70560 GCA_947561585.1 Caprella mutica | reverse complement strand
GCTCTTTTATCAACTATAGGGAAATGAAATTTTGAAAATGATAAAATTATGTCAAATACTGTGGAAGGTATTTTATACTATGGTTTTATTTGAATTCCATTAGCAAAAGTTAATGTAACAGATGAACAATTTATAAAAAAATCTATATCGATTACTGATGCTTCTAGGTTTTATGACACTTTAATTACATGAGAAAAATTTATACCTAGTACTACTGAAGAAATTCAAAATGATTTTAACTCTCTTTCTAATGCACCTAAAGAAGTAAGAGAAGATATTGCAAGATCATATTTTAGAAATATCGATTTTGAAGCTAGAAAAGATATTGTTTGATCTTCATTTACATGGTTTGAAAAGAATTTTCCATATATTTTAGGAGGTGATCAAAAATCAGAAGAAGCTGAAAATTTAATTAAAAAATATGAAAATCATATTAATACTGATAATTTTAGTATTTCAGAAGCATATATTATTGTTTCAGAATTAAATGATATTTTAAGAAAACAATTTATTGAAGATGCCAATGAATCTAGACCTTTAGTAGAAGCTAAAGCAGAAGAAGATTATAGAGAAATTTATCTTAATGCAAACCCTATTGCTAGATTTGATTGATCTATAGATGATAGACCAATGAGTTTAGTTGATCCAAAAGGTTTTAAAGCTTATTTTGAAAGTATTTAGAATGAAAACCTACTCATACTTATAGAGTTAATGAGGCTATTAAAATCAATGAAGTTGCTAATAAAAATATTGAAGCAATTATGAAATTCTCAAAACAATTAGATTTAAAAGATGTAAAAGTCTTAAATATGTTTAAAGAATTAATTGATAATGGAGATAAAAATGCAATTAATACTTTTGCAATATTTGAAATATTTAAAGTATGAGAATTAGGTCTTGAAAATTTAACTAAAGCTCATCCTGTAATTTCTAAAGATTTAAACAAGTTATTAGAATCTATTGATATAAATAACTCTACTTCAATTATAGAAGCTTCTAAAGATGAAGACTTAAATAAATATATAGATGCTATTAAAGATCCTAAAAAATATAATGATTATTTCATTTCTGAAGTGTCTAATATTAAAGCTCTTAAACCTAATGAAAGATTGTTGGGAGAAAAAGTTTTGGTGTATGATTAGATAAGGTTAATAATGATACAAAAGCTTGGGCTGAAGCATTAGATAAAACTGGTCCTACAGGTATTTCATCGTTAGCAAACTTATCTAAAATCTTTGCTAAAGATATGTGATTACATGTTACTCCAAGTGAATTAAAAGGATATATTACAAATTCAGAAGTAACAAATAGAAAAGAATCTGATACAGTAATCAATTATTGAAATCAATGAACATTTAAACATCAAAGAGCTGATAATTTAACAACTAGAGACTATGTTGGTTTCAATGTTGCTAAATCTTATGAGGTTAAATGAGAAGGAGGTAAAACTTATAAAATTACAGAAAATGTTCCATTTAAAATAAAAACAGACTGTGCTAATCTTTTACTTGATTGAGAAGCTGCTACATTTAAAATAGAAGAAGTTGTTGATTGAAAAACTAAAGTTGAAATTTAGATATTGATGAATTAATGACTAGAGTTGAAACAGATGGTATTGTTATTCCATTAATTTGAGTAAGTGTATTTCATTCTTTCTTATGAAGAGGGAAATGATGAGCTAAATGAAAAGTAGAATCTAAAACTAATATTTCAGATGCTATAGATGATACTTGAGCAGAAGTTATCAAATGACCTATTTGAAAATAAAAAAATTGACTTTAAATAATTTTTAAGTATAAATATATGAGAATATTAAAAATAACATTATTAATTTCAATGCTTTTTATCTTATTCTCTTGTTGAGAAGAGGAAAAGGAATGATGAGCTTGAATTAATGATTGATATATGGAGAGTCCTGTTTTAGAAAAACCAGATGTTCCATTTGCAAAATAATTTTAAAATTTAATAGTTTTTACTATGTTAAAAAAAATTTTTGTAGCAATTTCTTTAATTATTATTGCAGCTTTTGCTTATAGTAATGTATATTGAACAAGTGTTACTTCTCATGATAAATTAGAAAACTATTGTCCTTGAGATGATGATTATAGTACTTTCTATATGTGAAATAATGAAAATGTTATAACAAAATATGTAAGTGATTCATTTTTTTCCAATGTATGAGATAAATATATTTCTACAGAATCTAAGGTTTCGATTTATGACCCAAGTAATTTATTAAATTGTCAGCCTTGGAAGCCACTTTCACTAATTGTTCCTAATAATGAATGGGTTGTTGCTTTGTGAACTAATTGTAATTTTTCAAAACCTACTGATATTAATAGTAGAAAGGTACAATTTGTTTATAATATAGAATATTGAGATTTTGTATATTGAAATAAACATAGATTTCCTCTAGAATATCATTCATCATTAGACGATATTAGGAATAATAATAAAAAATCTAAAACATTAAGTTTAGATAATATAGTAAATTATAAAATTCATGAGAATGAATGTCACACTGTAGAGCTTAGATATTGTTGAGATGGTATAGTTTCGAATTGAGAGCAATGTGATTATGCTGCTCCAAATGCAAGTAGTAGATGTACAAATACATGTACTATTAGTTCATCACCAAGACCACCTCTACAAGGTAAATGAGATACATCATGATGAACAGGTAATTGATGAAATGGTTGAACTGGATGAAATTTTGGTTGAACATTTTAATTAAACTTATTTAGTTTAAAATAATAAAAAAATATGAAAAAATATATATTATTTATAACATTTTTTCTTTTATCATATAATTCAGCTTTTTGAATTGAATGATTAACAAAGGAGAGTTGTACTGATTGAAAATGGGTTAACTATTATAGCCAATATGATAATGACTCAGTAGCTAAATGTGATACTTGTGGTTATTTTAACGATGGTGTTCATAGATTATATAAAGATGAACCGAAAGACTTTTGGGATTACTTTAATAATAAGGATGACACTGAAGTACTTTTTTCTTGAAAAGACTTATCTTGAAATAGAACAAGTTTCACAACTATTACTGATTACAATAATTTTTTAGATGAAGAAAGTATTCCATCTGAAACTTTAGGTCTTAGATCTAATTGGGTTCCTGCTGATTTACCTGAAAATAAAGCAATAATTTTCTTTGTTGATGATTTAGTATTTAATAGTTCTTCATGAGCTCTTAGAGATAAGCCGGTTTGAATGATTGATTATCTACTTAGATATGTTCCTGTAAGAGATAATAATTGAGAAACTTTAGTTGATACAAGAAAACAATATAGATATTGATCTTCTTCATTAAAATCAGATTGAACATATGAATTAACATGACATATGGATGAAATTTGAACTCCTGAAAATCAAACTTACAACATTTATTCTGATGATGTCACTCATCATAGAGAATGTTATGTGGTTTTACCAGCATGGTGTTGAGATGGAGTTATAGATACAGATTATGGAGAAACATGTGATCCAGCTGATCCAAATAAAGAAAATTGGGGAAGTGCTGGTTGTAATACAAATTCTTGTCAACCACAAGCTACAACTTGTGATAGTTTAACTGCTTCATGATCAACTTCAGGAGTTAATTCTTTATCTTCTACATTAACATGTACTTGACAATGAAATGACAATTTTGAAATAGATTGTGGTAACTGAACAGTTCATACTTGATCATGAGTTTTAACTTCAAATTCAACTGGTACAGGTAATTACTTTGAATATAGCTATACAGCTACTTGTGATTATAATACAGTGTGAAGTTATACTCCTACTTGTAAAATTCAAGATACTGTTACTAGCTGATCTTGTCAACAAACAGTTTCTGTTACTGATCCAGGTTCAAATTCTAATAACTGTAGTGCTTGAGTAACTTGAAGTCAGTCATCATCAATATCAGCTTGAACAGCAAATTTATGTAATATTACTGGACAAACTGTCGTATGATTTACTTCTGCTGTATCTTGAAATACTACAAATTATTCATGGTCATGTACTGATTGATCTAATACTTATTCATGATGAACTTGTAGTGCAAGCTATACTAATAGCTCAGGATGAAGTTCATCAAGTTGATGAAGTAGTCCAAGATGTTGAGATTGAATACTACAAGTATCAAGATGAGAAGAGTGTGATTTTTGACCTTTGGCAAAAAGTCAATGGTGAAATCTATGTAGCTCTACTTGTAAACAGATTGAGGTTGATTTACTCCTGATTCTAATTGAGAAATATCTTTACCATGAGGGTGATCTTTAATTTTATGACCTGTAGATTATGTTACAGTTTGAGATAATATGAATCCTTTTACTGAATATTCATTAGAATCTCCATTTATTCAAAACACATCTAATTATGAATTTAAATTTGATGAATTGTGTGTTGCTTATCATTCATGAGATTCTATTATTCCTCTTCAACCAGAATGTAGAGAAATAAATAATAAATTATGAGTTTGAGAAAAAATAAAGTTTTCAGATTTATGAGACTCAAATTATCCTAATTTTAAATGATCTATCTCTTGACTTTGATCTAATCAAAAAATTTGAGAAAATGCTTTAGTTACAACTATTAAGCAAGACGGTGTAGTTTATTCTAATTCAGAGTTTTTAAGTAGACAATTAAAAATTAGAGTATCTAAACCATCTATTGCTACAACTGGATGATGAACAAGTTATATTAAAAATACTTCAAATATTTCTAATATAAATTCAGTAACTAAAAATAACTCAGATAAATATAAAAATAATAATTTTATATGAGCATGAGTATCAACTTGAGATGTTTCAAGTTATTCAAAAACTGTTAATGATTCAGTATCTGTTAGTGAAATATGAGAAGAATTAAATAAATTTAATTCTTGATCTTTAAATTGAAGTTCTACTACAATATCATCTTTCAGAAGTTATAATGGTATAGAAAATGCTTTTATTATAAGAAATACAGATTTTGTTATTAGTTCTTCAAATATTTCTAATTTTGAGTCAGAAAATTGAGCTAGAACATATATTATTGAAAACTGAAATCTAACTATAAATACTGATATAAGTTATAATGATAATATAGCATTCGTTGTAAAATGAGGAAATATTATTATTTGAAAAAATGTAGTTTCTTTAGATTGAACATATATAGCTATTCCAAATGATATTTGAACATTTTGAGATGTTAGGTGACCTAGTTGATCAAATAGTTCTACTAATAATCAATTAAATATTAAATGAGCATTATATTGAAATACAACTGACTTAGTAAGTAAAAGAACTTATGTTAAAGAAGTTAATTGAGTTGTAAATGTTTGAACAATTGTTAGTTTTGGTTCTTCTATATTTAGGGACCCCGCTCCATTAACTAGAACATTTATTGATGAATATATAAATTCCACTAAAATAGCACAATAATAAAAAAAGAGTAAAAATTGATTTTTACTCTTTTTTTATTACATTTAATGAAATTAAATCTTACCTTTATATTAAGTGAAGATCTAAAAGTTAGTTTGAATTTATAAAATAAAAATTATTAAATGAAAAAAGGACATATATTTTTTATATCATGAGTTGCTTGAGCAGGTAAGTGAACTGCAATAAATTGATTATTAAAAGAGTGAATAGATAATTTAGAGTTAGCTTTATCATGTAAAACAAGAGAGCCTAGAGTATGAGAAGTTATTTGAATAGATTATAATAAACTGTCTGTAAAAGAATTTAAAGAAGCTATAGATGCTTGAGAGTTTTTAGAATACAACTTTATTCATAAACAAGCATATTATTGAACAAGATTTTCAGATGTTATTGATAACTGAATTAATAAATGAAAACTTGTAATTAAAGAAATGGACATTTTAATTCTGCCAAAAGTTTTAGAAGAAAGATCAGAGTATAGAGATGATTTTACTTATATTTTTTTAGATTTACCAATTGAAAAAATAAAAGAGAGAATGTCTCATAGGTGAGATGATGTAACATGAATAGATTACCAAAATAGAATAGATTCTGCTATAAAAGAAAAAGAATTAAGTCATCTTGCTGACCATGTTATAGATTGAAGCTGAAAACCAGAAGAAACTTTAGAGGCTATTAAAAAAATTATTTTTGATAAAATAAAATAATAAATAAAAGTATGTACAGCAGGCCTGCTGTACATACAATAATCTTTGATAAATAAATGAAAATACACCTATTAACAATATTTCCTGAAAGTTTTACTTCACATTTTTCTACTTCTGTTATGAAAAATGCTATTTCTGACGGATTATTTTCTATAGAATTATATAAATTAAATGACTTTTCAAGTAAGAAAACTAAAAGGGTAGATGATAAAGCATACTGAATGCATGGGCAAGTTATTTCTCCTGAACCATTATCTAAATGAATAGAGTTTATCTTTGATAAAGTTTGAAGGGAAATACCTGTTGTTTTTATGAGTCCGAGTTGAGACTTATTAACTCAAGAAAAAGTAGAAAACTATTATGAAAAAATAAACTGAGATTTTATTATAATTTGTGGGCATTACGAATGAATAGATGAAAGAATAATAGAAAAATATGTTGATTATAAAGTAAGTATATGAGAATATGTTTTAACTAGTTGAGAACTAGCTGCAAGTGTTTTTATAGATTCTATAGTAAGACATATACCTGGTGTTTTATGAAATAAAGAATCACTTGAAGAAGATAGTTTTTCTAAAAAATTTGATAGACAAAAAGAGTATCCTGTATATACTCGTCCAGATGTTTTTCAAAATATTAAAGTACCAGATGTTTTAACTTCAGGTAATCATAAAGAAATTGAAAAATGGAAAATAAATAATTTAACTAAATAAAAATGGATTTTAATTTAATTCTCTCTAATATTGCTGATTCAGTTACTTTTGAGTCAGTTATAAAATTTTTAATTTTGTATTTTTTTGTTATTTGGATAGCAATACTTACTTGGGTTGTTAAAGATATATCTGCTAGAACAAATAATTTATTTTATCAATTATTATGTATTTTAAGTATATTAATTTTAACACCTTTTTGATTTTTTATCTACTTGTTAATAAGGCCAAGTAAAACTTTATATGAAAAGTATTATGATGAAATAGAAGAAAACTTAGATCTATTTCATGAAATAATAGAAGAAAGAAAAAAAGAGTTAGAAGAAAAATCTAAAAAAATTGAAATAAAGAAAGAAGTGAAAAAAGAAATAAAAAAAGAATTTAAAAGAGAAAAAAAGAAAACTAAATAATTTAGTTTTCTTTTTATTTATTTAATTTTTAAAAAAACTAGAGATTAAGCTCTAGTTTTTTTTGTTTCTTATTTTTCAGTTGTGAAGAAAGAATCGATTAATTTTCTATAAATCATTCTAACTTTTAATTCTTCGTAATATTTATTACCAGGAACATAAAGTTCTTTTAACCTTTTTAAAACATCTTCAGCTTGGAATCTAGACATAACAGAAGCAATTTCTTTTTCCATTTCTTTTTCAGATATTTCAATTTGTTCTAATTCTTGTAATTTAAATAGAATTAATTCACCTTGTAATCTTTTTAAAGCTGTAGGTTTAACATTTGTTTCTTTATAAACTTCTTCAGTCATTTTAAGACTTTCTAGGTAATCATTCATTTTAATGTTATCTTGAGCCATATTTTGTTTAATTTCAGCAAAAACTTTATCAGTTTGAGCTAAAAGAATTTTTTCTCCAAGTTCCATTTTTGTAACTTTTAGAAGTTCATCAATTAATTGAGATTCTTCTTCTAGTCTAGCATTTGCTTCTTTAGTTTCTTTGATTTCTTCTTTAATTAATTTTTTGAAACCATCTAAATCTAATTTTTGACCTCTTAATTGTTCAATAAATTCTTCTGTAAATTCAGGAGCAACAGCTTTTTCAAATTTTTCTACAGTTACTTTAAAAGTAGTTTTTTTACCAGCAAAGTCTGCATTGTGATAATCAGCAGGGAATTCAACTGGGAATTCTAATTCATCACCAATTTTAGCACCAACGATTTGTTCTTCAAATCCAGGAACTAATATGTTTGAACCTAAAACTAAAGGATAAGATTGCATGTTTGTATTTGCTAATTCTTTACCATCTTCAAAACCTTGAGTCGAAATAGTTGCTCTATCTCATATTTTAAGTTTAGATCTTTTATCTGTAACTTCTTCAAACTTAGTGAATTTTTTTTCAATTTCAGCTAATGCATTTTTAACTTCTGCAGCTGTAACAGAAACTTTTTTCTTTTTTAAAGAGATTTTTTTATATTTTGAATCAATTTCAACAGTAGGGAATACTTCAACATGAATTTTGATTGTAAGTGGAGATTCAGAAATAATTTCTTTAATTTCACCTTGAGCAACTGGCATTAACTTTTGTTCTTTTAATGCATCTCTATACATTTTATCAATTGAAAAATCAACAGACATTTTGTTAATATGTTCTTCTCCATATTGTCTAACTATAATATCTTCAGGAATTTTTGCTCCTTTTCTGAAACCTTTAATATCAGCATTTTTAGTTAAGTAAGCAATTGCATTTTTTCTTTGTTTTGCAACATTTTCAGCAGTTTCTTCAACTATTAATTCAACTATAGATTTTTCTAAATCATTTCTAGTTATTTTCATAAAAATTATTTTAAAATAATATAAAATAAATCCTACCGAGGATTTTACGGCAGGATTATATATAATAAAAGGAAAAAATCAAGTTTTATCTATTTATATTTTCTTCTATTCTAGTCATTATTTTTTTGTTTATTTTATTTTCATCATTATTTATTATTTCGATTAAATGATCAATTGATAAAGCTATTACTTCTATATCTGTAATAGCATTAACAGTAGCAGTTCTTTCTTCTTCATTTAAAAGTGCAATTTCACCGAATATATCTCATGAATGTAGTTCAGCAACTTTTTGACCTCAAATAGAAATGGCAACTTTACCTGTTTTTAGAATGTAACCTTCTCAGTTTGATTCTTCTCCTTCTATAATAATCATTTCTCCTTCTGAAAATGATTTTTCCTCACAACTAGCAATAATATTTTCTACAACATCCCTTGGAATTCATTTAAATATTTCTAATGTAAATATACTTTCTGGCATAAATTCTATTTATCTAATAAACTATATAATAATTTTATCAGATATTTAAATATTTAGCAAAAAGTTTATTTTAATTATTTATTGTACTTTTTTGCATCAAAAAAAATAATATGTTAAAATTTTGTTAGATTAATATTTAATAATAAAGTTTAGTATGGATTATAGCTTTTTGGGAGCTGCATTAGCAGTTTGATTGGCAGCATTATGAGTTGCAGTTGGGCAATGATTTTTGATTTATAAATCAATGGAGGTTATTTGAAAAAACCCTAAAAAAAGTAGTTTTTATTTAACTACTACTATTTTATGAATTGCATTAGTTGAATCAGCAGCAATTTATGGTTTAATAGTAGCATTTCAAATTCTATCGGCTAGTTTTGTTGACCCACTTAGTGCTGTTTGAATTGGTTTAGCTATTTGATTAACAGGACTTTGAGTTTGAATAGGGGAATGAACAATGCTTGCTTGAGCTATGGAAGCAATGAATAGAGATACTGAAAATAGAAATAAAATTATGACATATATGATTTTATTTTTAGCATTAATTGAGTCAGCTGCAATCTATGGTTTAATCGTTGCTTTTCAATTATTATGAAATTTAGAAATTTCACCTTATTTAGCTTTATGATCTTGATTAGCTATTTGATTAGCTGGTTTATGAGTAGGTATCTGAGAGTGAATTATGGCTAAAAAAGCTATAACATTGATTTGAGAAAAACCAAAACTTACAAATTTCTTTTTACCTATTACTATATTAGGTATTGCATTAGTAGAATCTGCTGCAATCTATGGTTTAATTATTGCATTTAATGTTATGGATGCTACTTTAGTTGATCCTATTGTTGCTGTTTGAGCATGATTAGCTGTTTGATTAGCTGGTTTATGAGTTGGTATTTGAGAATGAATTATGATATCTTGAGCACTTGAAGCTATGGCTATTTGAAGAGTAAATAGAGCAAAAATATTAACATATATGATTTTATTTATTGCATTAGTAGAATCAGCAGCTATTTATTGATTAATAGTTTCATTTCAAATATTAACTAGTGAATTAGCTTGATTAGCTGCTATCTGAGCATGATTAGCTATTTGATTAGCTGGGTTATGAGTTGGTATTTGAGAATGAATGTTAACAAAAAAAGCAGTAGTAGTTATGGGGAAAAGACCAAGTTTATCAATGTTTTTCTTAACTATTGCAATTCTTTGAGTTGCACTTGTTGAATCAGCTGCTATTTATTGATTAGTAGTTTCATTTAAAGTATTGGCTTGATGAGTTGCCGCTGCCGCTGCATTGTGAGCATGAGTTTCAATTTGATTTGCTGCACTTGGTGCATGAATTGGTGAATGAATTTTAGTTGGTTGAACTTTTGATTCTATGAGTAGAAACCCAGCAAACAAACAAAAAGATTTAACTTTTATGATTTTATTTTTAGCTCTTGTAGAAGTTCTTGCAATCTACTGATTAATAGTTGCATTTAAAATAATTTGATAAAAAAATTATACATTTAAAAATATACTAAAATTTTGATAAATTTATACTAAAAAAAATCCATAAAATTTTAATTTGATTTTTTTATAAGAAATATTATTATATATCATTTTAAAAATTAAATTAATTCCTTTAAACAAGGTGAAAGCAATAAAAAAATATAATTTTTTTTACTTGCTTTTTTTTTATGCTTAAATATACTCTTTGCGTTTTATTTTAGTTTGTATAATTATTTAATACAATATGAATAACGTACTTTGAGAGTTTCTCTCTGTGTATACACACGGTTGAGTTATAGTATGACTATGACTTGAGTTACTTTTGTTTTTATTACTTTTCTTATGATATAAGAAGTTTAAAGACTCAAGTATAGTAGTATTCTTCGATATGATATTCGAAAAAGTTTTCGAATTTTTTGAAGATATACTTTGAAAAGATGAAAAGAAGTGGACGAAAATATATATTACAACTATGTTTTTCATTATACTTTTTTCTAACTTAATGGGTGTTGTTTTAGAATTATTTTTACCAATTTTTGGTGAAGGTATGCATCACGCTATAAGTATACCAACTGCTGATATTAATTTTAATGTTGCTATGGCAGTTATCTGAGTTTTAATTGTTATTTATGAACAATTTAAATTCTTAGGTTTTGGTAAAGCTATTTATGAATACTTTCCAGTATTATGAAAAGATTATATTCCTTACGAAAGAGGTAATTTACCAAAATATATTGATTATCCATTATTTGGTTTAATTAAGGCATTTGATATAGTTATTTCTGTATTCTTAGGATTACTTGAAATAGTTGGTCATGCTGCAAAAATAATCTCACTATCGTTTAGGTTATTTTGAAATGTTACTTCAGGATGAATTCTACTTTGAATGCTATTCTGAGCAATAATGTGAATTACAACTTTTATGTGAGGTATAACTTGAATAGAAGGAGATGGTTTTCCAATTATTGGACCAATAATTCTTTATTTACAAGAATTATTAGTGGCATTAATACAAGCTTTAGTTTTTCCTTTATTAATTGCAATATTTATAAAGGTAGCAAAAGTGCATTAATTTGTTTTTAAATTTTTAATTTATAATATTTTAAAATATGGATTTTTTAAATTACGTATGACCTGGTCTTGCTGTTTGATTAGCATGAATTTGAGTTGCTATTGGTCAATGAATCCTAGCTAAAAAAGCTATGGAAGTTATGGGGAAATCTCCTCAAATGGCAACTTTTTTCTTAACTGTTACTATTTTAGGTATTGCCTTAGTAGAATCTGCAGTTATATATGGTTTAGTTGTTGCTTTCCAATTATTAGGAGCTGAAGCTTTACCATTATATAGTTCTATTGGTGCTGGTCTTGCAATCGGGTTAGCTGGTCTTGGTGCTGGTATCTGAGAAGGTCAATTAATTGCAGGTGCTTTATCTGCTATGAATAGAAACCCAAAAATCAAAGGTAAAATAATGACATTTATGGTGTTGTTTGTTGCTTTAGTTGAGGTTACTGCAATATATGGTTTAATTATCGCATTTAAAATTATCGGTACTGAAGGATTAGATCCTATGTATGCTTTAGGTGCAGGGCTTGCTATCTGATTAGCATGAGTATGAGTTGCAATTTGAAGAGGTTATATGTCAGAAAAATCTCTTGAAGTTATGGGTAAAAACCCAAAAATGATTTCATTTTTCTTAACTGTTTCTATTTTAGGGGTTGCTCTAATTGAATCTGCTGCAATCTATGCATTAATTGTTTCATTTAGTATATTATCATTTACTGGTGCTGCTGCAGCAGCTATAGGTGCAGGTTTTGCAATCGGTTTAGCTGGTCTTGGTGCTGGTCTTGGTGAAGGTTTACTTATTAAAGGTGCAATTGATGCTATTAATAAATCACCTGAATCTAAAGGTAAAATTATGTCATTTATGGTATTATTTGTTGCCTTAATTGAAGTAGTTGCAATCTACGGTATGATTATTGCATTTAAGGTTTTAGGGTAATTCTTAAAACAAATTAAGTAAAATTTAAAATTTTAATAAAAAAATAAATATGGATGATTTAAAATTATGAGTAATTATTGCTCAAATTATAAATTTTTGAATATTGTTCTTTATATTTAAACATTTTCTTTGAGAAAAAATAGTTAAAGCTATTGAAGAAAGAAGAAGTCACTTAAAAGCTTCTGAAGAAGCTGAAGACTTAGCTGCTGAAAAAATTGAAGCAGCAGAAAAAGAAGTAGAAAAAATTCTAGATGAAGCAAGAGTTAAAGCTTCAGATATTGAAAAATCTGCTGAAGAGCTTTCTAAAAATAATACTGCAAAAGCAGTTGCTCAAGCTGAAAAAGAAGCCGAATATATTATAGGAAGTGCTAAAGAGGAAACTGAAAAACAAAAATTAGATATGGTTAACTCTATGAGATCTAAAGTATTAGATTTATCATTAAAACTAAATTCTAAAATTTTTACTAAAGAAGTTGCTAATAAAGATTTCTTAGAAAAAGAATTAGATGTATTAACTAAATAATTAAATATTTATGAGTAATATAAATGGTCTTACTGATAATTTAAATTTAGATCAATTAAAATGATTGTTAAAAGAAGTTAAATTATACAGAGACCTAAAAAGACAATTGTGAAAAAGATGAGAGTCACTTTACTCTAATTTACAAACTTGAAAAAAGACTTATGTAGTTGAATATTTTCCAAGTTTATCACAAGATTCTGCTTGGGAAGAAGCTACTAAAGTTTTTTCAAAAGTATTTGAATTAGATGTTAAAAAAGAAGAGGTTATTTTCTTAGAAGCTGAGAAAATAAAATGATGAATGAAAGTTTATGCGGATGATAAAGTAGTAGACTTAAGTTATCAAAAAATTGAAAGAATGATAACAAAATAATAATTTATATATAAATATATCATTTAAAAAATTATTTCTCGCAATCTAACAAGTTAATTACTTGAATAAAATGCTTTAAAAATTTTGTTAAAATATATTTATATAAATTATTAATATAAAAAGTATTTTAAAATTTATATATTAAACGTATTTTTATGTCAAACGACTTATTAAATAATATTATAAATGAAATAGAAACTAAAATTGATTCAGTTGAAATCAATCCTGAAGTTTGAAATGTAGGTGAAGTTTTCTATTTAGGTGATGGTGTTGCTAAAATCTCTGGTTTATGAGAAGTTGCATACAATGAAGTTGTAGAATTTGAATCTGGTGCAAGAGGTATTGCTCTTAACTTAGAAGAACATTTTGTATGAGTAGTTATTTTATCTGGATTTAATAATATTAAAGAAGGTGAAAAAGCTTTCTCAACAAATAAAATTCTTGAAGTTCCAGTTGGTAAAGAATTAGTAGGTAGAGTAGTTGATGCTCTAGGTAATCCTATAGATGGTCTTGGTGAATTAAAAGCTAAAGAATCTTATCCAGTTGAAAGAGTTGCTACAGGTGTTATGGCTAGAAAATCAGTTCATGAACCTATGGAAACTGGTATTAAAGCAATTGATGCATTAGTTCCAATCGGTAGAGGTCAAAGAGAACTTATTATTGGTGATAGACAAACTGGTAAAACTCAAGTTGCTATCGATGCAATCTTAAACCAAAAAGGTCAAGGTGTTACATGTGTATATGTAGCTATTGGTCAAAAAGAAGGTAAAGTTGCTAGAATTGTTGAAGAACTGAAAAAAAGAGGTGCAATGGATTATACAATCGTTGTTG
>CANNZV010004413.1:14339-55911 GCA_947561585.1 Caprella mutica | reverse complement strand
TTACAGATGGACAAATTTTCTTAGAAACTAATCTATTTAACTCAGGTATTAGACCAGCGATTAACGTAGGTTTATCAGTATCAAGAGTTGGTGGTGCTGCACAAATTAAAGCTACTAAGCAAGTTGCTGGTACTTTAAAATTATCATTAGCACAATTTAGAGAATTAGAAGCGTTTGCTCAATTTGCATCAGACTTAGACGAATCTACAAGAAAAGAACTTGAGCTTGGTCAAAGAATGGTTGAAGTATTAAAACAAGGTGTTAATGCTCCATTAGTAATTGAGAAACAAATTGTAATTATTTATGCAGGTACAAAAGGTTACTTAAATGATATCGCTGTTAGTGATGTTGTTAAGTTTGAAGCTGAATTACATGCATTCTTTGAACAAAAATATTCTAAAATTTTAGATGCAATTAAAGCTAAGAAAAAAATTGATGATGATACTGAAGCTGAATTAAAAGCTGCTTTAGAAGAGTTTAAAACAGTATTTAGTGCAAACTAAGGATTAGTTAATGGCTAACTTAAAAGAAATTAAATTACAAATTGGTAGTGTAAAAAATACTCAGAAAACAACAAAAGCTATGAAGCTTGTATCTTCTGCGAAACTTACTAGAACTAGACAACTGTCTGAGCAAGCTAAGAGTTACGCAAGTAAGATAAATGATGTACTTTCTGATATTGCTGCTAGAGTTAGCAAAGTTCAAGATGAAGGAAATATCGGTAGAGCATTTGTTCCAAATGATAACCCAAAAACAGTTGATATTGTTTTTGTTACTGCTGACAAAGGACTTTGTGGTGGTTTTAATATGGCAACAATTAAAACTGTTAGTAAAATTAAAGCTGAGCAAGAAGCAAAAGGTGCTACAGTTAGATTAAGAGCTGTTGGAAGAAAAGGTGTAGATTTCTTTAACTTCCAAGGTGTTGAATTAGACCAAACAGTTAATGATCTTTCTTCTGCTCCTGATTATGACAGAGCAGCTGATTTTATTAAAGATGTTGTAGAAGACTTTAGAAATGAGAAAACTGATAAAGTAATCGTAGTTTATAATGGATTCTTAAACATGCTTACTCAAGAAATTAGAGTAAGAGAATTGTTACCAATTAGCTTAGAGAATGTTGAAGCGAGCGAAACTGAATCTATGTTAGATATTGAGCCAGATGATGATGAAGAAGTGTTAGATGAATTAACAGGTAAATACATTGATTTCAATATGTATTTCGGTTTAATTGATTCTTTAGCTGCTGAACATTCTGCAAGAATGCAAGCAATGGAAGCTGCTACAAAGAATGCAAAAGAAAAAGTTGATTCTTTGACAGTTGAATATAATAAAGCTAGACAAGCTGCAATTACAACAGAGCTGATAGAAATTATCAGTGGTGTTGAATCGTTAAAATAATTTAAAGGAGCTACCCGTATGAAAGGTAAAATTATTCAGGTAATGGGTCCTGTTGTTGATGTTGAATTCGACGGATACTTACCAGAAATTAATGAAGCTATTGAAGTTACATTAGCAGACGCTAATGCTGATAGATTAGTATTAGAAGTTGCTGCACACATTGGTGATAGTAGAGTTAGAACTATTGCTATGGATATGACTGAAGGTTTAACAAGAGGTCAAGAGTGTACTGCTACAGGAGGACCAATTAAGGTTCCTGTTGGTGAAGATGTTTTAGGAAGAATCTTTAATGTTATTGGTGACCCTGTTGATGAAGGTGAAGCAATTTCTGAAGACGCTCCAAGATGGTCTATTCATAGATCTGCTCCTTCTTTTGAAGAGCAATCAACTAAAACAGAAATGTTTGAAACTGGTATCAAAGTAGTTGACTTATTAGCACCATATTCAAAAGGTGGTAAAGTTGGACTATTCGGTGGTGCTGGTGTTGGTAAAACAGTTATTATTATGGAGCTTATCCATAACGTTGCGTTCAAGCACTCAGGTTACTCAGTATTTGCTGGTGTTGGTGAGAGAACAAGAGAAGGTAACGACCTTTACTACGAAATGAAAGACTCTAACGTACTTGACAAAGTTGCTTTATGTTATGGTCAAATGAGTGAGCCTCCAGGTGCAAGAAATAGAATTGCATTAACAGGTCTTACAATGGCTGAGTACTTCAGAGATGAAAAAGGTCTTGACGTATTAATGTTCGTTGATAACATCTTCAGATTTGCACAATCAGGTTCTGAGATGTCAGCTTTATTAGGTAGAATTCCTTCAGCAGTTGGTTACCAACCAACACTTGCTTCAGAAATGGGTAAATTACAAGAAAGAATTACTTCAACTAATAAAGGTTCAATTACTTCTGTTCAAGCTGTATATGTACCAGCGGATGACTTAACAGATCCAGCTCCAGCTTCTGTATTCGCTCACTTAGATGCAACTACAGTACTTAACAGAAAAATTGCTGAAAAAGGTATCTACCCAGCAGTTGATCCATTAGATTCTACTTCTAGAATCTTAAGTGCAGATGTTATTGGTCAAGAGCACTACGATGTTGCAAGAGGTGTTCAATCAGTTCTTCAAAAGTACAAAGATTTACAAGATATTATTGCAATTCTTGGTATGGATGAGTTATCTGAAGAAGATAAACTTGTTGTTGCAAGAGCAAGAAAAATTGAGAGATTCTTATCTCAACCATTCTTCGTAGCAGAGGTATTTACAGGTTCTCCTGGTAAATATGTTGAATTAAAAGATACTATTGCTGGATTCAAAGGGATTTTAGAAGGTAAATACGATGAAATTCCTGAGATGGCGTTCTATATGGTTGGTGGAATGGATGAGGCTTTAGCTAAAGCCGAAAATATGAAATAATAACCATAAGGTATAACATGGATACAATTAAACTATCAATCGTTAGTCCAAACGGTGAGATATTTAGTGATGATGTTAAAACAGTAACTCTTCCTGGAAAAGAGGGGGAGTTCGGTGTTTTAGCGGGACATGCGTCATTAGTTTCATCATTAACTGTTGGAGTAATCGTAATTGAAAAAGACGACTCTACTGAAGCTGTTGCTATTAACTGGGGACATGTTAAAGTAGATGAAAAATCTGTAGACGTTTTAGTAGATGGAGCAATCGCATTAACTCAAGGTGCTGATTCTGAAATCTCTAAAAATATTGATGCTGCAAAAGACTTAGTTAATTCTGTAAAAGATTCTAACGTTTCTGTTGCTGCAGTTGAAGCAAAAATTAATTCATTTGCATAAAAGCTTATGACAAACACAATACTAAATTATTTGGCAAATAGTAGCGCTATAACTTATATAGTTTTAGCGCTGCTGTCAATTTACTTAATCATTACTTTTTGGATTTTTATTTATAGATATGTTTCTTTAAAAGGATTAATCACGAATGAAAAAAAATCTTTAGATTCTCTAACTTCAAGAGATTCAAGTTTTTCTCCTTTTTCGTCTTTAAATAAATGTTCAAATAATAGTTCTTCAAAAGAGATACTTCATGCATGCGAAATAAATATTATTAAAGATGCAAGTGCAGGTATTTCTTGGTTAGCAATAATTTCTTCAACATCTCCATTTATTGGTTTATTTGGTACAGTTATAGGAATCCTTGAGTCATTTGCTAAGTTTTCAGGACATTCAAAAGTTGGTTTTTCTTTAATTGCACCTGCAATTTCAGAAGCACTTGTTGCAACTGCTGCAGGTATTTTTGTAGCAATATTCGCTTATACATTCCACCAAGTGTTAACTAGAAAAGTATATGAATTAAATACTTACATTAAGGCACAAGCAGAAATTATAATTGCAAAAGGTTAAGTTTGTACGATTTTAACCAAAAACCTGATTTAAATATTACTCCTTTAGTAGATATCATGCTTGTTCTTTTAGCTATATTGATGGTAACTGCACCTGTGATAGAGTTTGAAGAGCCGGTTAATCTTCCTAAAGGAAGTAAATCTAAACAAGTACAAGACTTTAAAAAAATTAATATTTTCATTACAAAAGAAAAAGTTGTAAAAATTAATAAGGGAAGTACTATTGCTTTAAATGAATTTCCCGATAGTTTTGTACTTTTCTCAAATGGAAAAGATCAAAAAACACCTGTTCATATCAGAGCGGATAAAGATTTAAAATATAATGATGTCATTTTTGTACTAAAGTCTGTAAAAGAAGCTGGGTTTTATAAAGTCTCATTAGTAACTGATGGGTAGTTTATGCAAAAAAACTCTTTCTTATATGTTTCAGGAATAATCTCTTTATTTATCTATTTTATCATTGCTTTCATTTTTATGTATTATGTTGTTGGTTCTAAACCAAAAACTTTTAATGTAAAAACAAAAGAGACAGTGATTCAATTAGATATGATTATAGAAAAAAGTGATAAAAAAAGAGTTGCTAAAAAAGAAAAAATAAAAGAAAAAGAACCTGTAAAAGAGATAAAAAAAGCTGCATCTGTTTCAAATAAAAAAAGACCAGATTTAAAATCGCTTTTTGGTAATGTTAAAACTAAAGAGATAAAAGTTAAAAAAGAAGAAGTTAATAATGTTAAAGAATCTATTGACCCTAAAAGATTTAAAGCTAAATTTGAAAGAGAAAAGAAATCTTCAAATGTAAAAGTAGAAAAGCTTTTAAATGATAAAGTTACAACTACAAACATCAGCTCAAAAAATTTAAGTAAAAATGACGAGAGTGATGAATACTTCTCAAAAGTCAATGAAATGCTTTCAGTATGGACTCCAACTACAAGAGCAGAGAATCTCTTAGCTACAATTATTGTTACAATCTCTCCAAATGGAAATTTTGAGTATAGATTTACAAAATTTTCACAAAATGTCAATTTTGATGAATCTTTAAAAGCTTTTTTAGAAGAACAAAAAAGTATAATATATCCTAAACCCAAAAAGGGTAAATCTGTTAAAATAAGTGTAAACTTTAGATCTGAAGGATAATTTGATGAAAAAAACTTTTATATTTTTATTTGTTTTATGTGGTTTTTTATTTGCGCAAGTAGATGCAAATCTTGAAATCGTTAAAAAAGCTAAAACATTACCAAAAATTTCTGTTAACATTGCTAGTGATTCAGCAGAAATTGCAACTTTAAGTAAAATTAAAGAGATACTAACAAAAGACTTGATTATTAGTGGTCATTTTGATGTAGCATTGTCTAACTCAATAATTAAATTTGAAGATGAATTAGATACTTTAAGACTTTCGAATGAGGGTTTAGATTTATATCTATTGCTTAGTGCTAAAAGGTCTTTAAATGGATCATATACACTTTATACTAAGTTATTTGACATTAATGCAAAAACATTAAGTCTACAAAAAAGTTACACTACATTAAAAGAGGATAGATATCCTTTTTTAGCACATAGAACTGCTATTAGTGTTAATGATCATTTTGATGCACCAAGTATTGATTGGATGGATAAATTTGTTGTATTCTCAACATATAAAGAGAGTAAAAAAGCAGATATTATGATTGGAGATTATACTTTAAATTATAAGAAAACAATAATTAGAGGTGGACTAAATATTTTCCCTAAATGGGCAGATAAAGAACAAAGATCAATTTATTATACATCATATAACTATGTTAAACCTACTTTGGTAAAATTAAATATATACACTCAAGAAAAAAGTATTATAATGCAATCAGATGGTATGATTGTCGCTTCTGATGTAAATAGTGATGGTTCAAAAGTTTTAATTACGGCTTCACCTAATAATCAACCTGATGTTTATTTATATAATGCTAGTACAAAAAGTGCTAAACAAGTAACTAACTATAGCGGTATTGATGTTAGTGCTCAGTTTATTGATGATGGTTCAAAGATGGTGTTTGTTTCTGATAGATTAGGCTATCCAAATATCTTTGCTAAATCATTTAATTCAAGAGGTGTTGAAAGACTTGTATATCATAGTAGAAATAACTCTTCGGCTACATCTCATAAAGACAATATTGTTTATGTAAGTAGAGAGAGTGATAATGAGTTTAATAGTAGAACTTTCAATTTATATTTAATGTCGACGAAGTCTGATAGTTTAAAAAGATTGACTTCAAGTGGAATAAATCAATTCCCTAAATTTTCAAAAGATGGTGAGTCATTACTGTTTATTAAAAACTTTAATTCTCAAAGTTCAGTTGGTATAATAAGGCTTAATTTTAACAAGTCTTACCTATTTAATCTTGATGGTGGAAGAATCCAATCTATTGATTGGTAACCAAATAATGATTAATTAAGTTTTGATTTTGTAAAATCAAAGTAAATTTTTAATTCTAAGGACAAATTTATGAAAAAAATTAGCATTTACTCTTTCTTAATAGCATCTGTACTATTTACAGGTTGTAGTGAAAAAAACGTAGATATGAATGTAAATAATGCACCTGAGCAAAACTCTGAAACTGCATTAAATACTATTCCAGATACAAATGTAGAGCAAGTAATGGATGGTAGCTTTTCAATGCTTGAAAAAGCAGGAAATGGTGCTTATTACATGATCAATGGTAAAAAAGTATTAATTGAAAATATTTATTTTGGATTTGATAAATATAATTTAACTGCTGATATGAAAGAAAAAGCAATGACTAATGCTTCAAAATTATCTGCATTAAACCCATCAACAACTGTAAAAGTTTCTGGTAATACAGATGAGTGGGGAACTGATGAGTATAATTATGCTTTAGGTTTAAAAAGAGCAAAAGCTGTTAAGAATGTTTTAGAAAATAATGGTGTAGAAGCTAATATTTCATTAATTTCATTAGGTGAAAGTAATCCAGTTTGTACTGAAAAAAATAAAAACTGTTGGTCAAAAAACAGAAGAGTTGAACATACTTTAGCTAAATAAATTCTATGAATAAATATCTTGCATCATTTTTAATCACAGCTTCAATAGGAATCTCTTCTGCCGAAGAGGTTTCTGTATTTGGAGCAGGTGACTTAAATTCAAAAAATCCTTATGGATTAAATTCAGCTGAAAAACATATCTTAAATAATCAAAAGAAACTAACAACGCTTAATTCTAAAATTAATGATGTTAACTTACTTATTGATACTTTAAAGAAAAGATTAGAAGGCTTAGAATCAATATATGAAGGTGATTCTTCAAAACTTAATTCAACAGTATTAAGAATGAATGAATTAATGAAACAAGTTGAAATGTCTTCTCAATTAGCTTCAAAAAATAGTACTGAAACAGCTGAAATAAAATCTGTGTCTGAAGAACTTTTAAATATGAAAGAAGAAACAGATAAAGAGATGAGAGCAAGTATTGCAACTTTAAAAAAAGCAGTTACAAAAATCTCTAGTTTAGTAAACAAAATAAACAGAGAATATGTATCTGCAAGTGAACTTAGAAAAAATATGGACCAGTTTATTACAAGAGCTGAGTTTGAAAGTTTAAAAAAATCACTTGGTGTTAAAAATACATCTAGTGTTGCATCAAAAGTATCAAAAAACAATGATACAAAAAAAGAAGAAGCTAAAAAGTTAGTAGCTAATGATAAAGCTAAAATAATGAAAGATGCTAAGAGTTTATTCAAGAAAAGATATTTTAAATATGCTATTCCAAAATTTGAACAGTTAATATCTTTAAATTATAAGCCTGCTGAAAGTAATTATTATTTAGGTGAAATGTGGTATGTAAGAAAGAAATATGATCTTGCAATAAGTCATTTTAAAAAATCTGCTATATTAAATGATAAAGCAGCTTATATGCCATCTTTATTATTGCACAGTGCTATTTCATTTGAACATACAGGTGATAAAGAAAATGCAAAGAGTTTTTATAGTACTTTAATAGATCTTTATCCAAGTTCGGATGAAACAAAGATAGCCAAGAAAAATTTTAACAAATTATAAATTTTAATAAGGAAAGAATATGTCAAAAGTTATAGGTATTGAATATACTTTAAAAGACGCAAATAGCGGTGAACAACTTGACACTAATGTTGGTCAAGCACCACTAGAATTTATTGCTGGAAAAGGTCAAATTATTCCAGGTTTAGAGTCTAAATTAGTTGATATGTCAGAAAATGATAAAGCTGACGTTCTAGTTGAAGCAAAAGATGGGTACGGTGAGTACAATGAAGAAGCAATTCAAGTTTTACCAAAAGAGCAATTTGCAGGTATTGAGTTAAGCGAAGGAATGTCTTTATATGGTACTGGTGAAAATGGTGAGACTGTACAAGTTGTAGTTAAATCATTTGATGAGAATGAAGTTACAATTGACTACAACCACCCAATGGCTGGAAAAACTTTAATGTTTTCTGTTGTAGTAACTTCAATGAGAGCTGCAACTGAAGAAGAACTTCAAACAGGTGTAGTTGGTGGTATGGCTGCAATGAGCGGTGGATGTTGTGGTGGTGGCGGAAGCCAACCACAACAGTCTACTGGTGGTTGTGGTTGTAATTAATAGTTGCTAGGTTAGCAAAACATTTACAAGTATAGATACTTGTAGTTTAGATTACAATAATCACATATTTGCCCAAGTGTATTTTGCACTTGGGCAAAACTATTTTTTAAGGTTTGTTTTATAAGCTTTAACAAATAGTTTTTATAAACTAATTATTTTAAATAAAAAGGTATTTACAATGAAAAAAGTTGCTTTTATTTTTCCAGGACAAGGAAGTCAAAGTGTTGGAATGGGAAAAGATTTCTTTGAGAATAGCGAAATTGCAAAAGAGATGATTTCAAAAGCTAGTGAAAGATTAGGAATTAATTTCGAAGAGCTTTTATTTGATGAGAATGACAACTTAGGTAAAACTGAATATACTCAACCTGCTATTTTATTAGTAAGTTCTATTGCAAATGCAATTTTTAAAGAAAAATATGAGATTCAGCCAGAGTTTGTTTTAGGACACTCATTAGGTGAGTTTTCAGCATTAGTTAGTGCGGGAGCAATTGACTATTTAGATGCTGTTGAATTGGTACATAGAAGAGGTTTATTTATGACTGAAGCTTGTTCAGGTGGAAATGCAGGAATGATGGCTTTAGTTGGTCTTGATGACATTACAGTAGAGAATATTTGTAAAGAACAAAGAGATGCAGGTAAGCAAGTTTGGCCAGCAAATTATAATATGGATGGTCAATTAGTTTTAGCTGGTATCAAGTCTGATTTAGAGAGTTTAGTTGATACTTTTAAAGAAGCAGGAGCTAAAAGAGCAATTGTTTTAGATATGTCTGTTGCTAGCCATTGTGAATTACTTGAAAGTGCTGTTGAAAACTTAAAACCATACTTAGACGAGTATTTAAAAGATGAATTTGCACCAGTAATTTCAAATGTAACTACAGAAGCATATACAACAAAAGGTGATGCAATAGAACTTTTAGCTTCACAACTTACAAAACCTGTTAAATATAAGCAATCAATTAGTGCTCATAAAAATGTAGATGCATTTATTGAGTTTGGAAATGGCATTGTATTAAAAGGTTTAAATAGAAAAATTGTAAAAGGTGTACCTACATTAAATGTAAGTGATATGAAGTCTTTAGAAAAGACAATTGAGGCATTAAATGACTAAAATTGCAATTATGGGAGCTATGGAAGAGGAAATTGAACCTCTTTTAGCTCATTTTGATAATGTAAATATTGTTGAGTTTGCTAATAATAAATATTATGAAGTAAACTATAAAGGTGTAGAGATTGTTATTGCTTATTCTAAAATAGGAAAAGTATTTGCAAGCTTAACAGCTGCAACAATGATTGAGAAATTTGAGTGTGATACACTTCTTTTCTCAGGTGTTGCAGGTGGAATTAATCCTAAACTTAAAATTGGTGATTTAATTATCGCTGATAAATTATGTCAACATGATTTAGATATTACTGCATTTGGTCATCCAAATGGTTTTGTTCCTGGTGGAAGTGTTTTTGTTGAAACATCTGAAAAACTAAGAACAATTGCTAAAGATGTAGCAAAAGAGAATGAACTGAATGTTATTGAAGGTACTATTGCTACAGGTGATCAATTTGTTCACTCAAGTGAGCGAAAAGAGTTTATTGAATCAACTTTCAAAGCTGATGCATTAGAAATGGAGGGGGCAAGTGTTGCAGTTGTTTGTGACTCTTTAAATGTTCCATTTTTTGTATTAAGAGCTATCTCTGATACTGCTGATGGTGGTGCGGATATTGATTTTGATGAATTTTTAAAATCATCAGCTATAAATTCTGCAAACTATATGATTAAAATTGTTGATAAGTTAATAGACTAATTATCAATAATTCCATAACCAATACCAAAGCTATTGGTTATGGATTCTTTACCTATTTTATTTGAGAGTCTGCTAATTAATGATTTAAAGGCAGATTCACTAACTTCTTTATCTTTCCAAATGTGACTTTTTATTTTTTCTATTCTTACGATACTACTTTTATTTTCAAGTAGTAATTCTAGAAGTATAGTTTCGTTTTTTGTTAGTTTTACAATTTTTTTATTTATATATAAACTATTATCTATATAGTTATAGTGTTTATTTCTACTGATACTAATTGTATGACTTTCTCCATTAAGAAGTTTTTTAGCACTATTATTTAGCGCATAAATTAGGCTATTTATATCAACAGGTTTTAGTATATAATCTGTTAAATTCAATTTAATTGCTTTTATAAGGGTTGTAGTATCTTTTTTTGAGCTTATTACTATAATTGGTATTTTTTCATCTCTTTTTCTAATCTCTTTTATGAAATCAAAACCATCATGCTTTTCTAGTAATATATCTGTAACTATAACTCTTGGATTCACTTTTTCATATAAGTTATTTGCTTCTTTTTGATTATCTGTCCAAAGTGTTTTTTTAAAAAATATATCCAATATTTTTATTATTTTTGTATAAGAAGTATCTTTATTAGATACATAAAGAACATATTTATTTTTTAGTATTTTTTTTAATGATATACTCATAAATATATTATACTAAAAATTATTAATAAAACAATAAAGCGACTATTTTGTGACTACTTATTTGATAATATATCAATAATTTTATTACTATTAGGAGTAAATAATGATTACTATTTCAAAGTACGGGCAAAATTTATCTTTTGGTGAGAACCAAAATATTTTAATTCTTGATAACCTTGAGTTAAATAAAACTATTAAGATTAAATTATCAGAAGATATCAAGTATAGTTCTCAGTTAGTTGAAGAAGATTTGGCACTTGAGTTTATTGATAAAGAAGGAAATTCTTTTCAGTTAATATTAAAAGATATGGCTACATTATTAGCACAAAATGATGGAACTACTCTAGTAGATTTAATACTAACTAAAGATAATGAAGAAGATGAAGTTATTGCTAGTATTAGTGATTTAGCAACTGCACTTCAAGCTTCTGCTGCGGGAGCAGAGGAAGCTCGTTCTGGTGATACATATAATAATCCAGATTTTAATAATGCTTCTGAAAACGGTATAGAAAATAGAAATTATGACAATGCTAGAATTGGGGGAGATAATAACCTACCTTCAACTGCCCTTGGTAATCAAAATGCACAAGATGCTTTAGCTAGACGAAATTTTGCTCCTAAAATTGATGATATAGATGCTCAAATAGTAGCTGAAGATAAGACATTGATATTTACTTTTAATGCAACAGATAGAGACAATGATACGTTAACTTCAAATGTAACAGCAACTAATGGAAGTGCGACAGTTTCGGGTAATGAAGTCACATATACGCCAAATTCAAACTTTAATGGCAGTGATGTCATTATACTAACAGTAAATGATGGAAAAGTAACAACAACTAAAAATATTAATGTAATTGTAAGTGATATAAATGATGCACCAACACTAGAAGTAGTTTCTACATTAGAAGTAGATGAAGATGGGAGTAAGACAATCACATTTACAGCAAATGATGTAGATGGAACAGTAACAACGACAGCAATTGCAAATAATGGAATAGTAGTAATAAATGGAAATGAAATCACATATGCACCAAATGAGAACTTTAATGGAAGTGATACAATAACTTTAACTACAACAGATGATGATGGCGCAAAAGTAGTAAAAGAAGTAACTGTTACAGTAAATAGTGTAAATGATGCACCAATAATTGAATCACAGACAATTAGTGTTCAAGAAGATCAAATTTTAAGAGGAACAGTTATTGCAAATGATATTGATTTACCTTCAGGTGAAAAACTTGTATTTAGTACTATTGATATAGTAGATGGTTTTTCAATAGACCAAGATGGTAATTATGAATTTGATGCATCAGATTATGATTATTTGAAAAATGGTGAAGAAGAAATAATTAGTATTGATATTGATGTTGAAGATGAACTAGGTGAACAAAGCTCAAACAAATTTAATATAAAATTAACAGGTAAAAATGATACACCAACATTAGAAGTTGTAAGTGCTACAACACTAGATGAAGATAAAAGTAAGACAATCACATTTATAGCAAATGATATAGATGGAATAGTAACAACGACAGCAATTGCAAATAATGGAAGCGTAGTAATAAATGGAAATGAAATCACATATGCACCAAATGAGAACTTTAATGGAAGTGATACTATAACTTTAACAACAACAGATGATAACGGTGCTAGCATTGTAAAAACAATAGCAGTAACAGTAAATGATATAAATGATGCGCCAGTAATCCAAACAATTGTAAATCAAAGTGTAGATGAAGATAATGTAAAAATAATAACATTCACAGCAAATGATGTAGATGGTGATACATTAACTTCTAATGTAACAGCAACAAATGGAACAGCTTCTATTGATACAAATGGAGATATAGTATTTACTCCAATATCAAATTTTAATGGAACAGCTCAAGTGACATTAAGTGTAAATGATGGAACAACAACTACAAGCCAAATATTTAATATAACAGTAACCCCAGTAAATGACGCTCCGACAATAGAAACTATACTAACGCAAACACTAGATGAAGATAATGTAAAAATAATAACATTCACAGCAACAGATAGAGACAATGATACGTTAACTTCAAATGTAACAGCAACTAATGGAAGTGCGACAGTTTCGGGTAATGAAGTCACATATACGCCAAATTCAAACTTTAATGGCAGTGATGTCATTATACTAACAGTAAATGATGGAAAAGTAACAACAACTAAAAATATTAATGTAATTGTAAGTGATATAAATGATGCACCAACACTAGAAGTAGTTTCTACATTAGAAGTAGATGAAGATGGGAGTAAGACAATCACATTTACAGCAAATGATGTAGATGGAACAGTAACAACGACAGCAATTGCAAATAATGGAATAGTAGTAATAAATGGAAATGAAATCACATATGCACCAAATGAGAACTTTAATGGAAGTGATACAATAACTTTAACTACAACAGATGATGATGGCGCAAAAGTAGTAAAAGAAGTAACTGTTACAGTAAATAGTGTAAATGATGCACCAATAATTGAATCACAGACAATTAGTGTTCAAGAAGATCAAATTTTAAGAGGAACAGTTATTGCAAATGATATTGATTTACCTTCAGGTGAAAAACTTGTATTTAGTACTATTGATATAGTAGATGGTTTTTCAATAGACCAAGATGGTAATTATGAATTTGATGCATCAGATTATGATTATTTGAAAAATGGTGAAGAAGAAATAATTAGTATTGATATTGATGTTGAAGATGAACTAGGTGAACAAAGCTCAAACAAATTTAATATAAAATTAACAGGTAAAAATGATACACCAACATTAGAAGTTGTAAGTGCTACAACACTAGATGAAGATAAAAGTAAGACAATCACATTTATAGCAAATGATATAGATGGAATAGTAACAACGACAGCAATTGCAAATAATGGAAGCGTAGTAATAAATGGAAATGAAATCACATATGCACCAAATGAGAACTTTAATGGAAGTGATACTATAACTTTAACAACAACAGATGATAACGGTGCTAGCATTGTAAAAACAATAGCAGTAACAGTAAATGATATAAATGATGCGCCAGTAATCCAAACAATTGTAAATCAAAGTGTAGATGAAGATAATGTAAAAATAATAACATTCACAGCAAATGATGTAGATGGTGATACATTAACTTCTAATGTAACAGCAACAAATGGAACAGCTTCTATTGATACAAATGGAGATATAGTATTTACTCCAATATCAAATTTTAATGGAACAGCTCAAGTGACATTAAGTGTAAATGATGGAACAACAACTACAAGCCAAATATTTAATATAACAGTAACCCCAGTAAATGACGCTCCGACAATAGAAACTATACTAACGCAAACACTAGATGAAGATAATGTAAAAATAATAACATTCACAGCAACAGATAGAGACAATGATACGTTAACTTCAAATGTAACAGCAACTAATGGAAGTGCGACAGTTTCGGGTAATGAAGTCACATATACGCCAAATTCAAACTTTAATGGCAGTGATGTCATTATACTAACAGTAAATGATGGAAAAGTAACAACAACTAAAAATATTAATGTAATTGTAAGTGATATAAATGATGCACCAACACTAGAAGTAGTTTCTACATTAGAAGTAGATGAAGATGGGAGTAAGACAATCACATTTACAGCAAATGATGTAGATGGAACAGTAACAACGACAGCAATTGCAAATAATGGAATAGTAGTAATAAATGGAAATGAAATCACATATGCACCAAATGAGAACTTTAATGGAAGTGATACAATAACTTTAACTACAACAGATGATGATGGCGCAAAAGTAGTAAAAGAAGTAACTGTTACAGTAAATAGTGTAAATGATGCACCAATAATTGAATCACAGACAATTAGTGTTCAAGAAGATCAAATTTTAAGAGGAACAGTTATTGCAAATGATATTGATTTACCTTCAGGTGAAAAACTTGTATTTAGTACTATTGATATAGTAGATGGTTTTTCAATAGACCAAGATGGTAATTATGAATTTGATGCATCAGATTATGATTATTTGAAAAATGGTGAAGAAGAAATAATTAGTATTGATATTGATGTTGAAGATGAACTAGGTGAACAAAGCTCAAACAAATTTAATATAAAATTAACAGGTAAAAATGATACACCAACATTAGAAGTTGTAAGTGCTACAACACTAGATGAAGATAAAAGTAAGACAATCACATTTATAGCAAATGATATAGATGGAATAGTAACAACGACAGCAATTGCAAATAATGGAAGTGTAGTAATAAGTGGAAATGAAATTACATATGCACCAAATGAGAATTTTAATGGAAGTGATACTATAACTGTAAAAACGATAGATGATGATGGAGAAACAATAACTAAAGAAATTGCAGTAACAATAAGTGATATAAATGATGTACCAACACTAGAAGTAGTTTCTACATTAGAAGTAGATGAAGATGGAAGTAAGACAATCACATTTACAGCAAATGATATAGATGGAACAGTAACAACGACAGCAATTGCAAATAATGGAAGCGTAGTAATAAATGGAAATGAAATTACATATGCACCAAATGAAAATTTTAATGGAAGTGATACAATAACTTTAACTACAACAGATGATGATGGCGCAAAAGTAGTAAAAGAGGTAACTGTTACAGTAAATAGTGTAAATGATGCACCAGTAATTGAAAATATATCAACTCAGACAGTATCCGAAGATAATACAAAAATAGTTACAATTGATGTAAGTGATATTGATGGTGATGATTTAACAAAAACAGTTAGTGCAACAAATGGAACAGCTATTATAAATAATGATGGTAATATTGAATTTACTCCAAATGCTAACTTTAATGGTACAGCTGTTGTAACTTTAGCTGTAAATGATGGAACAACAATTGCAAGTAAAACATTTAATGTAAATGTAACAGCTGTAAATGATGTACCTATTGCAAATAATGACAGTGGGTTTGAAATAAGCGAAAATGTACAAAGTTTAGAAATTGATGTTTTATCAAATGATAGTGATGTGGAGAATTCTCCTTTATCAATAAGTAGTTTTACTCAGCCTTTAAAAGGAAGTGTTCAATTAAATAGTACAGGTGATAAATTAGAGTTTATTCCTGGACGTGATTTTGACTATTTAGAAAAAGATAAAGAGGCAACGGTAGTATTTACATATGCTGTAAGTGATGGAGAATTAACAAATGATGCAACAGTAACATTAACAGTAAAAGGTACAAATGACGCTCCTCAAATCACTGCAAAAGATCCAATTATAGTTTTAGAATCTGATTTAGACGATGCAACTCAAGGTATATTAGAAACAGTGGTTACTAATGCTGATGGCATAGTTTCTTTATCTATATCAACTTCAAACTCTACAATAGTAAAGTTATTTGAACAATTTGATGTTTCAGGAATAGTAAATGATACTTTAATTGAATTATTAAATATTCCAGCTTCAAATGTTTCATTTGTTGTAGATAAATCAGTTGCTGGAACAGTTACAATCAATGCAGAAATTTCAGGCTTACCATCAAATCCTTTTGAAACAGCAATCACACAAGAAAACCTTAAGTTAGTAATTCTAGATAACTTAGGAACGGCATTTAACTTACCTTTTGAAAATGCTGTTTATTCAAATAGTATAGAGATAACAGATTTAGATAATATTGAGGATGTAACAGTATCTTTAGGTCAGTTTTCAGTAACGCTTACAACAACAAGTGAATTATTAATCTCTGTATTTGAGCAAATAAGCGGAATTTCATCTATAGATAGAGCATCTATTCAATCATTATTAACAGATATTTTATCAGGAGATATCGAGTCAACAACTGAATCTAAGTCAGTTACATTACCAGCATCTGCAGTAAACTTATTAGAAACAGCTGGATTACTAAATATTGTGATTGGAGATATTGTTCCAAATAGCGATGGAATTACTGCAAGTGTTGATTACCAAATTGTTTCACCTGTATTTAATATGATGAAAAATAGTGATACTATGCAAGTTTCATTTGAGTATACAGTTAGTGATGAGATTGATAGTGTAAAATCAACTGAAGAAGTAAGTATAAAAGGTACAAATGATACTCCCGTTGCTATTGAAGATGCAGTAAGTGGAGAGATAGCAAATGGAGCTACTTCTTATGAAGGTGCACTACCTGGAACTTATATCTATAAAATGTTCAAAACTGTAAATGACAATATTGATACAGATAAAGGTGTTGCTGGAGTAGTAGATATTGATGAATTACAAGAGTCTTTACTTAAAAGTGTTTTAGGTGATAGTGTAAATGTATCTGTAAACGATATTGAGGCATTTGCTTTATACCAACTAATTACTGATTTTGAGGTAACTTTAGCTTCTGCTATAAAAGAAGTATCTGATATCATTGAAACGAATACAGGTGATACATCGAATAGAGTTGCTCTTGAAGAGAAAGTTCAAGAACTGTTATTAGATTATGCACAAGCTGCAAATCCAAGTGAGCAAAATGACTTGTTAACGGAATTTAGTTTAGATTTAACTACACTTTATGGGGTACCTGTATTATTGAATCAAATTGAGTTTAATTCTATTAGTTCAAGTTTAACTTCATTTGCTAGTGAAGCTACAAATTTCCCTACTACATTCACACAAGAGTTATTATCAATTATTGGGATTACTCAATCAGATTATGATATCAATGAATATACTGCAAAATTTGGTCCAGTACAAACACTTGCAACAACTTTAATCTATGGTGCAACTGACCCAAGTTTTGATTTAGGTGTTGCTATTCAAGGTTTAATGACTGAAATAGATAATCAGTTTACTCTAACACAAGAACAACAAATTGAGGCTAATTATTTAGTTGAGCTGATTGCAAATGCATCATCTTTAACATCTTTAGCAACTATTGATCCTCAATCTTTAATAAATGTAGATGCTTTACTCTCAAATTTAGAAATCGATCTAAATAATTTAGATTTCAATGAAATACTTACTACTCTAACAACTGATTTAAGTGATTTTGCTAAATCAATTGTTATAACTGATTTAATCAATGATCCAAATGGTGTAACAACATTTGTACAAGATTTATTAGACCAAGCCTTTGAAAGTATTGATAATGTACTTAATGATGTGTTAAATAACACAACAACAGAACAATTACATGCAGCTATAAATCAAACACTTACTGATGCAATTGTAGATGAGTTAGGTGATCCTTTATTAGAATCTTTAATCGCTCAAACAGTTGAGAGATTAACAGGTGAATTATTAGCAGATGTAACTATTGATAACTTAAAAGAGAGTGCACTTACAAATATTTTAGAGCAATTAGGATTAGATACTGGTCTTTTAGAAGAAGCTTCTAGAGATGTGATTGCTGAGGATATGGTACAAGATATCTATGATAGATTAAGTATGGATGAGGACTTTGTTGATAATGCAACTATTTATTATCATTTAGATGAAGTTGCTGGAATTACAACTACAGTTTATGATGAAAATGGTGCTGTAGTAACTGGATTAGATTTAAATGGAAAAACAACAGTTACTATTAATCCAGATGGATTGTATAGTATTGATAATCCAGACTTTGCAAGTATTAGTAGTTTATGGAAAGTTGAAGTTACATTCTCTTATCAAGTTGATGATAGTAATGGTGTTTCAACACCAACAGATGGAAATGAAGTATCATTAAATACAGACTCAAAAGAAGTTATAGTAACTATTGATATCGCTGATATTGTAACTGATGGTGTGGCTTCTGATGGATATATCTCAAATGCAACAATATTTGCTGATTCAAATGAAAATAGAGTTTGGGATTTAGGTGAAGCAAAAACTACAACTGATGCAAAAGGTGATTTCAAACTAGTTGGTGGAAGTGGTACTTTAGTTGCTTATGGTGGTACAGATATTTCTACAGGTTTAGAGTTTGAGGGTGTATTTACAGCTCCAGCTGGTTCAACTGTTATTTCTCCACTTACAACATTAGTTGATAAGGTTTCAAAACAACTAATACTTGATGATGAGAGTTTATCTTTAGATGATGCAGTTTCTCAAGCAAAAGCTTTAGTAACATCTTCTTTAAGTATTGATCCAAGTATTGATATTTTAACTTTTGATCCACTTGCGGTAATTGCAGATGAAGATGCTTCTTCAGTAGAGCAAGAAACCGCATTAGATGTTCAAACAATAGCAGTTCAAATAGTAAATATCATGAGTCAAACTGCACAAGCAGTTGAATATGAAACAAATGGTGAAACTTCAGAAGAAGATGCTGCATTAAGTACTGTAAATTCAATTGCTCAAATTATTGTAAGAGATGAAACAATTGATTTAACAAATAGCTCAACAATCACAGAAGTTATTGAATCTGTAGAAGAAAATGAAGATATTACAATTATAGATCAAGTTGATATTGTAGAGGCTACTTTAAATATTAACCAAGCAATGGAAGATGCAAATAGTTTCGAAAGCTTAGCGAAAATTCAAATTGTTGCAGAAGAGATAGAAGAAGATGTAAGTGATAATGGTGATATTGAAAATGTATTAACTCAAGCAGAAGTTGAAACACAAGCTGCACTTAAAACGATAGGAAGTGTAAATGTAAATGATGCATTTACTAAGCCTATTATTCAAGAAGAAGATTTAGAAGATACTCCAACAATTGATAGTACATATAATGGAACACTAAACAGTATTGAAAATGCTCAGACATATAGTTTCTCTGGTGGTTTGGTATTAACATTTACAAATGATACAAATGAATTATACACAGCTATAAATACAATCACAAACTTAAACTCAACTACTATGAATATTGATAGTGTAACTTACGAACAATTATTAGTAGAAGGATTATTATCAATAAATGTTAATGACAATGGAACTTATAGTATTGTTTCTAATAAGTTCACAAGCTTAGATAACATTGATAACATCTCTATAGAGTTTGATTATGCAGGTACAGCCGAAGATGGAACTAGTGTATCAAGTAATGTAAACCTTACAGTTATTGGTAAAAATTTTGCACCAACATTAGATATTAGTGAAATGAATGTTTCTAGTTTAGAGGATGAAACAAAAACTATATCATTTTATGCTTCAGATATTGATGGTACAGTACAAACAGTTGCATCAGCTAATAATGGTTCAGTTCTAGTATCAAATGGTCAAATAACTTATACTCCAAACTCTAATTTTAATGGAGAAGATATTATTACAGTTACAGCTACTGATAATGATGGTTCTATAGTTCAAAAAACAATTAGTGTTCAAGTTGAAGACATAAATGATGATCCTATTTTAACAATTGATAGTAGTTTAGTCGTTGATGAAGATGGTTCAAAAGCTATTAGCTTTACTGCTTCTGATGTAGATGGAAGTGTGGCATTAGTAGAAGCTAGTGCATCAAAAGGTTCTGTTGTTGTTTCAGCTGGACAAATTACATACTCTCCAAATGAAGACTATTTTGGAGCTGATACTATTATAGTTACAGTTACAGATGATGATGGTGCAAAAGTTACTAAAACTATGGCAGTTACAGTAAATGATGTAAATGATCTTCCGACTATTGAGTCTGTAACAGAAATTACTATTTTAGAAGATGAGATTAAAGAAATCACATTTGTAAGTTCGGATGATGATGGTTTAGTTGTATCAAATACTGCAAGCGCATTAAATGGTAAAGTAAGTGTTGATGGAACTAAAATAACATATACTCCAAATGAAAACTATTTTGGAAATGATAAAATTACTTTGATTTCTACAGATGATGATGGGGAGTCTACAATCCAAATTATAAATGTATCAATTGCATCTGTAAATGATTTACCACAGTTAAGTATTGCTTCATCTATGACAACAGCTGAAGATACAGTTAAAACTATTTCATTTAATTCAAGTGATGTAGAAGGAATAAACTCTATTGATGCAACAGCAACAAAAGGAGAAGTTGATATTTCTAATGGAGTGATTACATATACTCCAAATGAAAACTTCTATGGAACAGATACAATTACAGTTACTGTTGAAGATAGTGATGGTCAAACGGCAGTTAAGATAGTTAATGTAATAGTTACTAGTGTAAATGACGCACCAACTTTAGAAGTGATTTCACCAATTAGTATGGCAGAAGATACATCAAAAACTATTAGTTTTACAGCTTCAGATATTGAAGGTGCTGTTACTACAACTGTAACGGGTGAACAAAATGGTCAAGTTATTGTTGGAGATGGAGAGTTTACATATACTCCAAATGCAAACTTTAGTGGACAAGAGACTTTAACTCTTATAGTTACAGATTTGGCTGGTGAGCAAGTTCAAAGAACAGTAGTTATAAATGTAAGTGATGTAAATGAAATACCAACATTAGATGTTGTAAGTACAGTTACTATGAATGAAGATACAACAACGCAGATTATATTTACAGCAAATGATGTTGATGGAAGTGTAACAACAACAGCAAGTGCTACGGAAGGTACTGCCCAAGTTATAGGAACAAAAATTGTATATACTCCTGATGCTGATTTCTTTGGAACTTCAATTATTACAGTTACAACTACAGATGATAGAGGTGATTCTGTTCAAAAAACAGTTACAATTACAGTAAACGATGTAAATGAAACTCCAACTATAGATGTAGTAGCAACTGCATCATTAGATGAAGATAGCTCCAAAGTTATAACATTTACAGCTTCTGATAGTGATGGTTCAATTGTAAATACAATTACCTCTGCTGTTAATGGTAAGGTTGTGATTTTAGGAAATGAAATCACATATACGCCAAATGAAAACTATTTCGGTGATGATACTATTACTATAGTAACTACTGATGATTCAGGAGAATCAACTACGAAAACAGTAGCAATTACAGTTAATTCTATAAATGATTTACCAACAATTCAAGATGTAAATGTATCTGTTAACGAGTTAGATGGAAGAGTTGAGGTTCATAGTGGAAAGCTAAGTGCTTTAGATGAAGATGAGGGATCATCACATACTTTTGAGATTTCAAATGTAACTTCTTCAAATCCTCTAATTACTGATTTTGAAGTTATCTTTGATGAATCAGGTTCTTACTCACTTGTAGGAAATTTTGATTTATTACCACAAAATGATAAGACAACAGTTATTTCATTTGATTATGTAGCAATTGATAATGAAAATGGAAGAAGTACAACAGAAACAGTATCTATTTCAATAGTAGGTACAAATGATGCTCCAGTAGCAGAAGTATCTACTTATGAAGTTGATGCAAGTGATACACAAGTAAGTTTTGAAGGATCTTTACCTGGTGCAAAAATTGGATTACTTCTAAATAATACAACAACTCCAGATCCTTTAAGCTTCACAAGTTCAGTTAGTGAAGATATAGTAAACAACTTTGATGTAACAATTGCTTCAAATGTTGATGCTCAAACTGTTTTAAATCAAACATTTGATTCACTTGCTTTAGGAAATGCAAAGATTTTATCATCATTAGACTCTCTTACAGCACCATTGGATGTGATAGTAAAAGATTTATTAGATAAAAGAGATGCCTTACCAGAAAATATAAAAGCTACAGTAATTTCTACATTAGGTGAATTAAGTGAAGATAAACTAATTGAACTTGATAATTTAATTAAAACATTTGTAGAGAGTGCAGAAGCATCATTAACAAATAGTTCCACTGATTTAAGTGCAGAAAAAGAAACATTTGCACTTGGATTATTTGATATTTATGAATCAACTGTTAAACCTGAAGATTTAACAAAAATAGCTGATGAAATCCAGATATTACAATTAGCAATTGAAACAAAAGCAAACTCATTAGTAAGTGATATAGTAACAGCAATAGAAACACAAATAGGTGACACTACAAAAACAGCTCAACTTACAGATGATGTAACAGTTCTAATAGCTAACATACAAGCTCCAAATACAAATCAAGAAGTGTTATTATCAACTTTTGCAACAAGTCTATTTACAACTTTTGATGCAAGTGTATCACTTGTAGATTTAGAAGTAATCAAAAGTGACTTTACTACATTACAGCAAACTTTAGAACAAGATATATTAACAGAATCTGGAAAAGTTGTACCTCAAATTGTATCAGCAATTGAAACGCAAATAGGGGATACAAGTAAAAACTCTGAACTAACTATTGCAGTTGCAAATCTAATAAGTGGAATTGAAAATAATCCAGCTACACAAGCAACACAATTAGAAGCATTTGGAAATGATTTATTCACACTATTCAATGCAAGTGTAACACCTACAGACTTAGCTACAATTCAATTAAGTATTACCCCTATGATTAGTACGTTTGAAACAGACATCTCTAATGCTCAAACTGATTTAGCTCAAAATATGATTAATGCAATTATAACTACTTTCCCAGCACCTGTTGATATGGGAATATTAACTAATGCAGTTATGAACTATTTACTAAACTTAAAAGAAGAAACACCAAATGCCACTGAAACTTTTGCTCAAGATGTTGTTAGCGCGTATATGAATGAAGGAACTTTTATTTCTCTTATAGATTTACAAACTCCAACTTCAGATATTAATCTTGCATTAACTGTAGCAGGTCAAGAGTTATTAGTAATTGACAATTTAACTAATCAATTATTAGTTGATGTTAGAAATAGTATTGAGACTATAATAGATGATACAACACAAACAAATGCTCTTGATACTCAAATTGGATTACTTATAAATAAAACAATTACAACTGAACAGTTTGTAAATAACTTATTTACTGTATACAACTCATCTGTGACACCTGATGATTTAGTAGCAATCCAAGGTAATATTACAACTATTCAAACTGATACAGCAAGTGCAATACAAGCAAAAATTGATGCTTTACCAGCAAGTATAGTAACGGCTATTGAAGTTCAAATTGATGACTTTAGTCATACATCAGAGCTTACATTAAAAGTAGGGCAGTTATTAGCTGATATTGAAAATCCACCCGTAGATACAGATACTAATTTACCAAAAACACAAGAAAAAATTATTGAAGAGTTTGGTTTAGATTTATTTGATGTATTTAATTCATCAGTAAGGCCTGAAGATTTAGTAGCAATTCAAGCAAGTATTACAACAATTCAAGCAAATTTAACTGGATTAATAAACTCTTTACCTTCTGATATTGTTGAAAAAATTGAAGCACAATTAGATAACACGGATAATACAGTAGAACTAACAACTGCTGTAAGTCAATTATTAGCTGATATTAAAAACCCTCCATTTAAAGAAGGTAGTGCAACTGAGAAAAAAACACAAGAAGAAATTCTTACAGAGTTTAGTTCAAGTCTGTTTATTATATATGATGCAAGTGTAACAGCTGCTGATTTATTAGCTATTGAGTCTGCTCTACAAACAGAAGTTGATGCATTACAAGGTGAAATTACAAACTTCCCTACAACATTTACTCAAACATTACTGGATTCATTAGGAGTTGATCCTACTGATTATACATTTGGTGATTACGTAGCAAAGTTTGGTTCAACTCAAACAGCAGTTACTCAACTTATGTCAAGTGCATTAAACCCTGGGTTTGATTTAAATACAGCTGCACAAGATTTAATTCAAAATGTGATTGTTACATTTGGATTATCAATTGAAAAAATTATTCAAGATAATTTACCAGTAGAACTTACAGCGTCTGCAGCAGCTTTAATAGCTTCAGTTTCAACTATAAGTGAGGCTTCAATTTTAAGTGACTTCACAAACCCTGTAAATGATTTAGGTATTGATTTCTCTAGCGTTGACTTTACACAATTTACAACTATTAAAAATAGTATAATAGCAACTATCAGTGCTTTACCTTTACAAACAGCATTGGCAAATCCTGATGTAATTAGCAGTATGATTCAAACTGAATTAGATACTGCTATCTCAGATTTAAGAGATGAAATTGATTCAAACTTTACTATGACTCAAGAAGAGTTAAATAGTGCAATTATTGACTTTATTTACTCAAAAGTTGAAACAGATTTTGCTGTACAACTTACAGCATATGAAACTCAGTTAAAGGCGCTATTTGGTGATGAAATATCTCCAAAACTTGATGATATGTTCAAAGATATTTTAAAGCTTTATATCGAACAAGAAAATATTGTAGATATTGATGTTATAAAACATTCTATTTTAGTTAGTGCTTTAGAGCAAATGGGATTAAATGCAAATCTAATTGAACAAGAAGCTAGAGAAGATTTTGCAAATGATTTAACAGAAGATATTATTACAAATTTAACAGCAGATAGTGATTTAACAGATAATTTATTCGCTTATTCTATAGCACCTTCTACAGATATTGAAACAACTGTTATAGATGCTTTAGGAAATGAAACACCATTAGTAGGAACTGCAGTAGTTGTAAATTCAGATGGAAGTTATAATATCACTAATCCAGCATTTGAAAATGTAGATGCATCAAGTGATATAGAAGTTAACTTCAAATATATTATGATAGATCAAAATGGTACACCAAGTAATCCGGAAGAAGTAACTGTTAGTATTGATAAAGAAGATATTTATACTCCTGATATTGAAAGTATAGATATGTCTGCACTTCTATCTTCTGCTATTTCAGGAGAACTTGATGAGGTAAATTTAGATTCTGACGAGCATATTTTAAATAACTTATCAATTACAGACTTTATATCATTGACTGATGATGATAATACCTTAAGAGTCTTTGGCGATGATGCTGATACTATAAAATTAAATGCATCAGATAATTGGTCTCAACAGTTTGTAAAAGATGAACAAGGTAATCCAACTACAACACCAGAAAAAGATGGTGAAGGATTTAATATCTATACTTCAGTTTCAGATGAAAGTATTAGACTTCTAATTGAAGAGAATGTAAACGTAGAAATTATATAATAACTTGGAGAAACTCCTAGTTATTATAAAAAGGAAAATATTGCTTTCAAATTTACTAAAAACTTTTTCAAATAAACAGAAAAAAGTTCCAGATTTTTACACAACTGATTTACACTCTCATTTAATACCTAATATAGATGATGGTTCAAAATCAATGACCCAAAGTATAGAAATGATTAAAGAACTTAAAAACTTAGGTTTCAAAAAACTGATTACTACACCACATACTATGTCTCATAGATTTCCTAACACAAAAGATGATATTTTAAGAAATTTTGATCTTTTAAAAGAAGAAGTCGAAAAACAAAATATTGATATATGTTTAGAAGTTGCAAGTGAGTATTACTATGATGAACACTTTATGGAACTTATTAAAAATAAAGAGCTTTTAACATTTGGAGATAACTATGTTCTTTTTGAATTATCGTATACTACTCCTGTATTTGGAATAGAACAAACTATATATGAACTTCTTAAAGCAGGGTATAAACCTGTACTTGCTCATCCTGAAAGATATACATACTTCTCACAGAATTTAGAGAAATATAATCAAATAAAAGAAGCAGGTTTAAGCTTTCAAATAAATGTAAACTCAACTAATAACTTCTATGGTAAAAATGCAAAAAAAGCAGTTGGATATCTAATAAACAATGGTTTGGTAGATTTTGTAGGAAGTGACACTCATAGACCAAATTATGTAGATGCTTTAAAAGAGAGTATAAATAGTAAGATTTTTAGAAAAATAGAAGAAAAAAATGAGATAAAAAATATATATTTATAAAATAGGGTAGAAGTTTTAACTTCTACCTATTTTTATAATACTTGTCATTCCCATAACCATAGCCATAGTTTGAACCATAGCCATAGCCATATTTCTCACCAATTTCAACACCATTTAAAATCATTCCAAATGTATTTTGAGTATGCTCTTTACTTAATCTATCAAGATTTTTAACAAACTCTTTTCTTGTGTAAGAAGCTCTTGCTACTACAAATGATATGTCAGCATAGTTCATAAGAATCATTGCATCTGTTACTAACCCAACTGGCGGAGTATCAAAGATAATATAATCATATTTTTCTTTTAGAATTTCAATAAACTCTTTCATATTATCTGTAAGTATTAATTCAGAAGGATTTGGAGGAAGTGTTCCTGTTGTGATAATATCAACATTTGTATTCTCATCATGGTGAAGAACTTCTTCCAAACTATTTTGCTTTGTAAGGTAGTTGCTAATACCTATATTATTAGGAATGCTAAACTCATTATGTAAACTTGCTTTTCTTAAATCCAAGTCTAAAACAACAACTTTTTTATTTGTTTGTGCTATGATTTTTGCAAGGTTAGCAGAAATAGTAGTTTTACCTTCTCCTGATACAGAAGAAGTAATAGCTATAACTTCACTACTTTCATGCTTTGGTAAGAACTGTAGATTAGTTCTTATAGCTCTATATGCTTCATCTACTAGGTTTGAAGTTTTTTTGTTTTTATTTTGAGGTATGATACCATATAAAGGAATATTACAAAGTTTTTCAATTTCATCTGAGTTCTTAACAGTATTGTTAAAAAACTCTCTTAAGAATGCCAATGATAATCCTACTATAATACCCAAAATTATACCAACCAAAACAATAAGTTTTCTTTTTGGCTTTATAGGAAGAGGATTTTGTACTGCACTATCAAGTAGTCTTGAATTTGAAATAGTAGAAGATTTAAGTATTGCAGTTTCTGCTTTTTTCTCTAGTAAAAAAGAATAAATCTTTTCATCAATACTGTAGTATCTTGTAAGTCTTGATAATTCTCTTTCTTGTTTTGGTAAAGAAGCAATTGATTTATTAAACTTAGCAATTACATTTTGTAGAGACTGCTTTCTTTGATTTAATTGTCTTAGATTATTTCTAAGAGCTGCTTTTATAGATCGTTTTAGACTAGATATATTTTGACTAACTTTTTGCACATCAGGATGTAGCTCTGTATAATCAACAAGTAAAGTAGATTTTCTTGTAGCTTCTTCTTGTAATCTATTTACTAAAGTACCAAGAGCAGGGTCCGCAAAATTTACAGAACCAATAGTCAGACCTGTAAGGTTTTGGTTTGTTTTTATATATTGTTGAAGATTTGATAAAATTGTTATTTCTGTTTGCATTTCTTCAAGTTTTGCTTCATACTCACTTAACTGTTCAGTCGTTTTTATGGCTTGTTCTCCAAGCCCAACTACTTGATTCTTCTCTTTAAAGTCTTCAAGTTTAGTCTCTGATTTTTTAAGTCTTGCATTTATTGAGTCCAGTTGTCTATCTATAAAACCTAAAGTAAGGTTTGCCTCTTTTGTTTTATGTTCAATCTCTTGATTCATATAAGCTTGATGAACAGCATTTAAAATCTCTTTTGCTCTAAGTGAAGAAGTGTCTTGAAAACTTAATTTTAAAATTGTAGCTTTTTTTGACACTTGTGGAACTGATACGTTTTTTCTATAAAATTCATAAAGTCCTCTATTTGTCATGAAACTAAATCTATACTCTTTGTTTTTTAGAGTATGAATCTTTTTTATATTTAGTGTAAAATAAGGGTTATTTATAGTTTCAGAATACTTATGATTTTTATTGTAAACTATTTTTTCATGAGGTTCAAAAGGTATAATTCCATAATTTTTAAGAAAACCTTTTACTGAATAAGATGAAATAGCTTCTATTCTTAAATTGAAACTATTTTCATCTATTGCTGTTAAAATAAACTCTTTTTTATAAGCTAGATCATCTAAAAAGTAGCTATTTACAACAAATGGAGAGTCTTTATATAGTTCTATTTCTCTAAAGTTATGAGTAGTGAAATATCTAGTCTTTAAATTTAAAAGATTAAAAGCTTTTTGGGCTAAAAATCTTGATTTCATTACTTCTATTTCATTATCTACATTTGCTCCACCTCCATCAAAAGCTTGAAGCATAAAGTCAGCAGGACTTGCTGACTTCTTCTTATTTTCCATAAGTTCAATAGTTGCAGATGAAGAGTAGATGTTTGGTTTTATATATGCAAATATAACACTACCAAAAGTAAATATAAACGTGATAATAATAATAGACCATTTATATCTAAATATAGTTTTTATAACATCTTTTAAATCTATTTGATCATTGTATTGGATGTTCGTTTGATTCATTCTTTTTATACCTTTATTACTCTATAAGAGTTTTTCTTTGGTTTAGTGGATCTAGGATACTAGATAACATATTCCAAAATGGGTTGATTTCATCAAAGGCTTTGTTATAACCTTTAAGTTTTCTAGGTTGAACGTATAAAATATCATTTGGTTTAAGATATAGACTTGAAACAGCTAAGCTAGACATATTTGTAAGATCAATATTTCTAATTTGTGGTTTTCTTAAATCACCTCTTACTACTTTTATATTTGATCTTGATGCCATATCTGTAAGGTCACCTGTTCTTGCTATTGCTTCTATAACGTTCATAGTTCCATTTGTAACTGGAACTATTCCAGGTTGTTTTACTTCACCTATTACTATAACTCTTTGGTTTTTTATCTCTACAAGTACATATGGATTTCTGATATATTTCTTATATTTTTTGATAAGCATTTCCGATGCCTCATCTTGTGTGTAGCCAGCTACATTTACACTACCTAGTAAAGGAAGTCTAACAGTTCCTTTTTGAGTTACTAAAAGGCCAATATTTTCTTCGATAGTTTGGCTAGTATTTGTATCTCTACTAGTAAGTATAGAAGTCATTTGCTGACTTCCTTGTCCTGCTTGAATATATACAGTGATATCAACTCTGTCATTTGGAGCAATAAGATTTTCAAATACTACTTCTTCTTCATATTCATCTTGTGAAATTATTGAAAGTTCATCTTTCTTTTCATCTTTAGTTTGAAAAAGCTTATAGTCTTTCATACTACAACCACTAAATATAAAAATAGATAAAATAACTACAAGTATACTATTTTTCATAAATTCTCCCTTTATTTTATTATATAATTTTAACTAAAAAAGTTATAAAGTTTTATTATGTAAATCTTTTATTATCTTTAGCATATTATTTGCAAGCTTTTTACGATCAAAGTCTTTTGCTAGTTTTTTGCAACCTCTCTGTAGTTCTAAGTAGTTTTCTTTTTCATTTTTAAGATAAAAAATTTTTTCTATAAAATCATTTTCATTTTCAGGTTCAAAACATATACCTGCATTATATTTTTCAATAATCTCTTGTGCTTGACCTTCAACTCCTAATAGCGTAGGTTTTAACATAGCTGAGGCTTCAAATATTTTAGAAGGAATTACTGTTTTAAAATTTTCTTCTTTTTTAAGAGGTGCAAGAGATATATCACAAATGCTCAAGTATTCTGGAACATCATCTTTTTTTATTGGATCTAAGAATGTAGTATTTTTTATATTTAGTTCTTTTGCTATATTCATTACTTTTTCTTTCATAGCACCATCACCAACAAATAAAAAATGAATTTCTTTATCTTGGATTTTAGATATAGAATTAATAATAAAGTCTAAACTATGAGCCATTCCATGAGTTCCTATATATCCTATAATAAACTTATCTTTTAATCCAAGATTCTCTACAAGTTGATGATTTTTTTCTTTTTCTTTAAATAGTTCTACATTTGAGCCATTTGTAATTACTTCTATTTTTTCTTTATTAATTCCACGATTAATAAGATTTTTTTTAAATGCATCTGTCACGGCTATTACTTTGTTTGAACTTCTATATAATCCTAATTCTATTTTTTCAAGAGTATCTATTATTCTACCTTGTTTCATCGCTCCAACTGTTTTAATACTTTCAGGCCATAAGTCTCTAAGCTCAAAAATCCAAGGTTTTCTTCTGATTTTACTTAATGCCCATGCTGCCCAAGTAGTAAAAAATTGAGGAGATGTCGCTATAATCAAATCATGTTTTTTAAATAGTCCAATTAGAAAAGCCATAAATCCAAAACTAATATAGTCTAAGACTCTTTTTGTAAAACCACTATTTGATGTAATATAACTCCATACTCTGATAACTTCAATTCCATCTATATATTCTTTTTGATATAGTTTATTTTTATATCCTTCATAAACTTTTCCATGAGGAAAATTTGGCGCACATGTGATAATAGTAACTTCTACATTATCTTCTTTAATCCATTCTTTTATATGTTCATAAGTTCTTGTTGCAGGAGCATTTACCTCTGGCGTGAAGTTATCTGTGATAAATAGTATTTTCATAGTTGTATTTCCATTTCTAAATTTTTTTCAAATTTTATTTCAATAGATAAAGCATTTATTAGTTTATTGAATTCTGGAGCATATTTATAATCTACAAACTCAAATGCACTATTTTGAGTTCTAACTCTTTTTATGATTTCTTCTTTTGAAATATTTGGGTGAAAGTGAACTCTTGCAATTGCATTAGCCTTTTTATTCAGACTATCTGTAATAATAATTTTTCTATCTTCAAACTGCCACTTCCTAGTATGAATAATGCCTTGTTTTTTATATCCATTGTGTGATGATTCTATTTGGTTCTGTTTTTCTTTTAATGTTATAATTTTTGCTCTATTTGCAACTCTAAAGCCACCCCATACTTCACTTTGATCTTTTTTATTTACTTCAACTGTATTATGAGATGATGTATTTCTTTCAAGTGTTCTTCTTTGATTTGTTTCATATGTAGAAAGACCAGTATCTACGATAAATGGATTATCTTTTATTTTTAACTCAAAGTTAAAAGTATCACTATGTGCATGTCCTGGAATATAGTCTGGACCTATATCTCCTACATCAATAATACATTCATAATTAGAAGTTTCAAACTTTCTATACCCTGAATCACTCAACTCTTCTTTTTTTTCTTTAATATTTAATAGTTCTGCATAATTAAATAATTCTTTAGTAGTAGGTGCTATACCATTTGCACTGTCATTTAATAAAGGTATATCACCATTCTTATAAGATACATTATTTAACCATCCTAACATTAATGATGCTTTTTTTTCTAAAAAATCTAAAAGCTCTTTATTTTTATATTCATTATTTTTAATAAGATTTATACAATCTAATACTCTACAAAGCATAATTTGATGATACATTGGAGATAGTTCAAAATGAGCACCATCATTAAGTACTTGCTCTTCTAGTTCTTTATTTAATATTTCTTTCGCTTTCCTATAAAGTTTTTCATCCTCAAAATAGTAAGCTCCAAAAAGAAGAGAAAAACCATTTTCAAGAAGATGGTTTCCTAATAGGTGATATTCTAAATGATCCATAAGCATGTAATATTGTTGATAAAGACTATTATCAATTTTTTCATTTGAAATGTTTTGATAAGTTAGAAACTTAATCCAATTAATTCCCCTAAGACTTATAGGAAATGGTTCTAAGCCATCCTTAATAGTAGTTATTTTATTTACAAAGTCTTCTATAAGCTTGATACCTTCTTCCTTTGGCATGTCTTTTTGGTTAAGATAATCAAAATAAGATCTATTGTAAGTCCAAAGTTTACCAAATCTTGAATCATTCCAATCAACTTCTTTATTGTACGAGGAATGTGAAAGGTTTAGAAAAGTAAAAAGATTACCTTCATAAGATTTATTAGAAAAAATAGATTCTTCTATCGTTAATTTTGAAACTTTTATGGGTAGTACTTCGTTGTATGAAAAGTTTATTTTATTTCTTATCTTTGTTCTTGCAAAGTAAAATAATCTAAAGTATATTTGTTTATACTTTAGATATTTTATAGTGTTGTATAGTCTTATATATTTATTCATTTATATTAATTAACTGTTTTGTTCTTAATGATTCTAAAACTTTAAATGTAGTTTTAGTTGTATTGTAAATTGATTCAAAAGAAATTGCTGGATTTCCAGATTTTACAGCTTTTTCAAACTCTTTAAATTCATTCACAAAACCTTTATCTTGGTTTGAACTTTTTTCTTTTTTTGTTTTACCATTATATGTGATAAGTTCTCTAAAATCATTTAAGTTTATTGAAACACCATTTGCAAAAGCTTCAATAGATTCTTTTGGCATAGAGTTATCACCATACGCAAAATATGTAATTGTTGCAGTACTTCCATTTTTGTAGTTTAATATGATACTTACATTATCTTCATCAGGTATAGATTTGTCAGCTTTTTTAATTGATGTTGCAAATACACTTTCTACATCACTTCCCGTTAAGAAACTACAAGTATCAATAAAATGACAAACTTCACCAATGATTCTTCCTCCACCAATCTCTCTATCTTGAATCCACACATCTTTTGGAATAATACCTGCATTTAATCTATAGTTGATTGACATTGGATTATTTCCTAATGTCTTTTTCATATTTTCTATTAATGGTGCAAATCTTCTATTAAAACCTACTTGTACTATAGTTTTCCCAGTATATTTAGATTTTATCTCTTCTAATTCTTCTTCATAAATGCAAAGAGGTTTTTCAACAAAACAATGCTTTTGTGATTCAATAGCTTGCATTACTTTTTCTGCATGATTATCATGTCTAGTAGTTACAAATACTGTGTTTATTTCATCATTTGAAAATATTTCATCTGAATCTGTTGTTATGTATTTAAATCCATTCTTTTCACCATTTCCTTGTGCACTTACACCTGTAGCTGTACAAAGTCCAACTAATTCATATCCTTCTACTTTTTTAAGGTTTGGTAAGATTACAGATTTTGTAAAGTTTCCTGCTCCTATAAGTCCAACATTTACTTTTGAACTGCTAATTGCTTTGTCATTTATCTTTACATTTTTATGATCAGCTAAATTTAACTCTTTTTTGTAGTTTAGAGTGATACCTAAATATTTTTCTTTTACTTTACCTTCAAGTAAGTCATAAGCATCTATAGCGTCATCAAAATCAAACTCATGAGTTAATATCTTTTTAGGAGTAACTTTACCTTCTTGGATTAGACCTAAAAATGTTTCAAAGTTTCTTTGTTCAGTAAATCTTACTAAATCATAAGGGTAATCATTTCCTTTTTCTTCATATTCTGGATCATATCTTCCTGGACCATAAGCCATAGATAGTCTTAAGTCTAATTCTTTTTTATAATATTCATTTCTTGGTATATCCATTCCTACCATACCTAAGAATATTACTCTACCTCTCATTCTTGAGATTTCTGCTGCATCTATTACTGGTTGATTTGACATAGTTGAAGCTGCTATAATAACTGCATCTACTCCATAACCATTTGAAAATTCATTTGCTTTTTTGATAAGTTCATTTGCATGACAAGTTTCATCTGCACCTAACTCTAAAGCTAGTTTCATTTTGTCAGGATCAACATCACTACCAATAACTTTACAACCATTTGCTTTTAGTAGTTGAACAGTAAGTTGTCCTAAAAGTCCAAGACCCATAACAGCTACTTTTTCACCAAGTTTTGGTTCAGTTTGTCTTACACCTTGCAGTGCAATAGCTCCAACAGTTACAAAAGAAGCATCTATATCATCAACACCTTCAGGTATTTTTACCATAAGATTTTTTGGTACATAGTTTATCTCACTATGGTTTGCATATCCAGCACCACCACAAGCTACTCTATCTCCTATGTTTAATCCATCAACTTTTGAACCAACTTCTATAATCTTACCTGCAGAACTATAACCTAGAGGAATAGGAGTATCAAGCTTTGTAAATACTTTCTCTAAAGTGTTTTTAACACCTTCTTTTTTCATCTTATCAACTACTTGTTTTACTAAGTCAGGTCTATCTTTTGCTTTTGCTAACATAGATTTTTTTGCAAAATCTACAAGCATCTTTTCTGTACCAGCACTAACTAAACTCACTGTATTTTGCACTAAAGCACCATTTTCTTGACATATTGGAGCTGGTACTTCAAAAAGTCCTAGTTCTCCTGTTTTAAAGCTTTGTATTAGTTGTTTCATTGTTTAGTTTCCTTTTTTATTATTTCTTCACATATATTTAAATATTTTTCGGCTCTTGATTTGGCAGTTTCAAATGTTTTTAATCTTTGAGTTCCTTTCTTTACTAATTCATTTTGTAGTTCTTTTCTATTTGCTAATTCTATTATCTTATCGGCAATGTTTTTAGGATCTAAAGGATCAAAATATACTGCTGCTTCTTCACACAAATAATGCGCAAATGATAAATCAGAAGTTAAAATTGGCTTTTCCATTTTCATTGCTTCTGGATATGAAGCTGTAAAACTTTCAAGTAAAGTTGGAAGAAACAAAGCATCACATTGTTGATATAATGAAGGACAGTATTTTGATTCTACTGAACCTAAATTTATAACATGTTTCTTTAATTCACCAAAGTAACTATTATAACTTAGTGCATCAATTGTAATAAAAAACTTAAAGTCTATATGCTCATTTTTTAAGTAATTAACTACATCTTTAATAATCTTAATATTTTTATGTGGATAGTTATGTGCAATAGTTATCAATCTAAATTCATTTTCTTTTTTATCAATCAGTTGATACTTTGGAAATTCAACTCCATCAAAAAAAGAATTATATGTATTTCCAACTACAAAAATATTTTCCAAAGTTATATCCAGAATTTTATTTAATTTATTTTTAACATCTTGTGTTTCAACTACAAAGTATTGACTATCTTTTTTAACATAATATTTTTTATAAATAGAATCTAGTGTTCTTTTGATTTTTTGTTTAAATGAAAGTTTTTCAAAAGCTAATGTTCTAGGGTTTGTAATCCAACCTAAAGCAAAACCAGATAAATGAGCTGTTTTCTTTGGTTTCCAATATGATGGAGTAAATATTGTAAATACTAAATCAGGATTTATTTGATTTTCTAAATTATTCAACTCTTTAACAATATTCTTTCTAGTTTTTAAAGAAGCAGGTGAATGAGATATATTATAAAAATTAAAATTCTTAGGAAAATTTAATATTTTTAATTGAGTTGAAATCTTATCTGTCATTACAATATGATATTCGTTTTTATTTGATATGTCTTTTATTTCACTAATAAAGGATAATGCAACTTGTAATCCTCCTCCAACAGATAAGTTTGAAGTATTAATTAGTAGTTTCAAATTAAATTTCCTCCAAGAAACTTGATACTATTTTTCTAGGTTGGAATTTTAAGTTTGCAATATCTAAACTTTTTTTACCCATTTTATGAAAGTTTTCAAAATTATTAATTATTTTATTGAATTTATTTTTGATGTCATTCTTATCATTAGGATTAAACAGGTAACCATTTTCACCTTGAACAATTGTTTCAAACTTATTTCCACATTTTTCTGATATAAGGAGTGGTTTCCCTGCAAATAAAGCTTCAATAACGGTTAATGGGTTAGAATCAGAATATGAAGGTAAAATAAATAGATCACATGAAACATAATATGATAATATTTTTTCTCTATCTAAATTACCTAGTAATTTGACATTATTAATATTATTTTGTTTTATGTATTCTTCATATGATTTCCGACTATTACCTTCCCCTGCAATATAAATAATACATTTATCAGAATCCACTTTATTTACATTTTTTAAAAAATTCAATATACCTTTGATTTTTTCTTCCAAACGAGCTACTATAAGAATATTTATTTTATTTTCTGAAAGCATTATTGATGATACATCTTTATAATTAATATTTACAGTATTTGGCAAATAAACTATTTGTTTATTAATATCCCAATATTTACTTAAAGTTATGCTAGACACTTTTCCTGGTATAATTATCTTACCATCTATACTATCAAAAATAAATTTTCTGAGCTTAAACTTTATTTTGTTGTTTTTTATTAATCCTAAATCCATATAGTTAGCTTCTGTCCAAAAATGCAATTTATTTTTTATTATTCCTAATTTTTTTAAAAAAATTATTGTTATTATGATAAAATCATTCCAACTAACACCTAATATAATTTCCGTTTCTGGTTTTTTTATTAAGTCTCTAATCAATTTTAATGAAAAATAGAAGGGATAACTTTTAACAAAGTATTCTAAACAATCGTAAATTTTATAAGAATGATTCATTGACTCTTTATTTATAATCCAATTTCTATCAGCCATCATTTCTTTATAATAATATACAGTGAATGTAATATTTTTTTTAATAGCCTCTTCTTGCATTAGATTAAATAATTCAGTTCTATAAGGCGTAGTTGTCGCTTGTAAAAAACATATGTTTTTATTCATTATTATGTACCTTTTAAATAATATTTTATTAATGGTTTTAAACTTTTTTTTGATAAAAAAGTTAAAAGTGACTTTAAAGAGAGTTTTTTTCTTTGTAATTTATAAATTACAAAAAGTTGTAATTTTTTTTGGGATTTATTCATTAGCCTCTTATGCTTTTTATAAAAAGTAAAAGCTCCAAGGAAATTGTTCTTAACTGTATTATTTGAAGCTACATCATGTTCATAATGAATAATTTGTGTTACATGATTAATTGATTTTGCAGGACCAAACCTTTCAATTATCCTTAACCACATATCATAATCTTGATACCTTTTGAGTTTCTCATCAAATAAACCAGATTGAATAATGATTTCTTTTTTAACTAAGACTTGATTTCCTACAGCATTTAAATACAACATAGTATCTAAATCAATTATAGGAAAAAACTTTGTTAAAGAACTTCCTTTTTTAAAGATTTTTTTTGATTGACTAGTAATAAAAGAATATTTTTCATCATAGTTATTTATTAATAATTCAATCCTATCTTTAGTAAACTCATCATCATCGTCAAGTCCTGCAATAAAATCACCACTTGAATTAAGGATTCCTTTGTTTCTTGCAGCATTTCCTCCAAGAGCAATTTCATTTTTAACATAAATTATACTAGGATATTTTTTCAAATAATTTTTTATGATTTCTTCTGTATTATCTTTTGATCCATCATTTACAATCACAATTTCGATATTGCTATAAGTTTGTTCTAAAACAGAGCTTAACGATCTTTGTAACAAATCAGATCTATTGTGTGTTGTGATTATGACTGATATTAATGGTAATTTAGTTTTTTTCAATTTTCTCTCCATATCTAAAATAAGTAACTAAATATAAGATTAAAAGTATAATCATATACATGTTTCCTGCTCTACTACCTAGTTTCATGTAAAATATTCCCATTGTTAAAAATTGAAAATAAAATAAATTTATTATCAATTTTCTATAAAAATTTTCAATCCTAATTCTTAAATTTATATAAAAGAAACTAACAAATATCAATGTAAATATTATTAGAAATTCAAATCCACCTTCTGAATATAAATCTTTTATAAATGTTCCAAAGCTCCATTCATAGGGATAAGTATTAGTTATTTCTTTTTTTTCAGAAATTAAAGACTTAAATAAAGGAAATCTTTTATCACCATTATAGAATTCTTTTTGCTGAGAAACTGTTTCTGAAAAAACAAAAGGTTGTTGAGCTATATATCCTACTGTCCCATAGGCTAATGCTGACCTATCAGAATTTTGAAACCTTTGATATGAAAATAGTAATAGTAAAAAAATAAAACTTGCTGATACTAAAACAATGAATAGTTTGATTTTATTATTAATTTCTTTTGATAATACATTTTTAAAAAATAAATAAACAAAAATAAATGATAAACCATAAAAAACAAATACATCTCTTGTTGTAAAAGCAAGTCCTGATACTATATATGAAAATGAACCAGTTAATAAGCTTATTGTTATAAGTTTACTTCTTTTTTGTATTAAAGTAATAAAGAAAAAAGCTATATAAAAAATATAAAAATATGAAACTCCCACGGCAAGTGTTGTTAAAGGGCTTCTAGGTAATAAACTAAAATCAGATGTATTTATTTGCTCTCTTAATACTTGTGATCCCATAGCTAAACCTTTTATTGCATATGGAAATTGATAAACTAAAGAATACAATCCTAGTAAAGACATCACAATTAATAAAAATGTAATACTTTTACTCCTTTCAATTTCATCAATTGAAACTAATGGTTTTATATATAGTGCAGGAATTAAATAGAATGTTAAAAATATTGAATAAATTAAAAAATTTTCAAATGTATATGATGTAAGATGAAAATAAGGGTACCAGTTTTTTTCGTCAACATAAAAAATTAATACTGAACTTAATAAATATAATCCAATGATTAAACTAGGTAAATAATTCTTAATCACCATAGTTTTATTGCTATCCCCAGCTATATATGTAGAATTAATTCTTTTCATTGATATAATAAATATACAAATAAAAAAAATCAATGGTAAAATATAAAACCAATTATTGAACAATTATTTTTCCTTTCTTAACTGTAATTAATTTAAATAAATAAAATAAATATATTATACTAAGTGTATATAATGAAAAAGAAAAAATTAATTTAATTAGATTGTTTTCAAATAAAGTTGATAAATACATTATTGGAAAAGATATCATTGATAATACCATTATTTTAAATAGCTTAGGTAATTCAAATAATTCAATTTTTGGAATATTGAATTCTTTAGCTATTATATTAACATTATAAGGTACTGCCCATAGATAAGTAACTAACACAGTAGCGACAGCAACACCTAAATAACCAAATAATTTAAACATTATAATGCTAAGTATTAAATTTAATATTAATTCTAATATTGTTCTATAAAGTATTACTTTACTTTTTCCTAAAGCAATTAATATTGAACCAAATACAATAATTCTTATGGGTAAAAGAAATAAATATATCATAAAAGGATAAGCACTTAATATATATTTTTTTGAATAAAGTAAAGATATAAATTCTTTAGAATTAAAAAGAAAAAAAATCATAATAGGAAATAAAACTAAAGCTGTTTTATTTGATGCTTCTCTAAATAAATACAATGCTTTATCTAGCTCATTATTTTTAATTTTAGTAGACATTTCACTAATTAAAACAGCAGCAATAGAACCTGTTAAAATTCCAATTAATGGAATTTCTATTGCTCCATTAACGTATATTGCAAATTCCTCTATTGTTCCTAAGCTTGATACTAAAACTTTATCTAACTGCATAGAAAGAGCAGCAATCATTGATGCAAAACCGAAAGGAACAGAAATCTTTAAAATATCAAATAAACTTTCTTTTAATTTAATTACCTTTTCTTTTCTATTGGGAAGTGTTCTTTTTAAAAAATATAATAATAAAATTAAACTAAAAATAGGAATAATAGCTTTTAAAATAATTAACTCTTGATAATCATCATGATTAACTATAGAATAAGTACCAAGTGAAACAAGTGATATAGCAGTTAATGAAGAAATGATACCTACTAATTTTGTTTTACCAAAATAAATAAATATTGGAATAAACAAAGTTATTGGTATTTGTATGATAGTATATACAATCAACCAATTAAAACTATCTACTAAATTAGGATTGTTAAATAGTTGAGCAATTAAATTATTCCCACCTATTAAAATAAATAAAATAAATAGAAAAGAAACAAAATATATAATAAGAAGAGAATGAATTATTAGAGTTTTTGTATCTTCTCTTCTTGGTAATAGATAATATATAGTACTTGGTATACCTAATGTCAGTATTGGAACTAATACTTCATAAGGTAAAAATGTTTGTCGAAAAGTTGCATATTCTTGCATTGAAAAGTAACGCGAAGCAACTACTAATAAAAGAATATTAGAAATTACAACAGTAGCTCTAGAAAATGCGAGATGAAATATTCTATTAATTATTGGAGACATTAACTATTTGGCCATAATTTAGAAAATATTTTATCTTTATCTTGCAGCAAATTAAAGTTTATCATATCACGTTCTGAAATAATTTTTTGTCCTGCACCAACTACAATTTCACCAGGTCCTATATCTTTTGATATAACTGTTCCCATACCTATTATTGCTCCGTCACCTATTGTTACACCAGGAGTAATCATTACATTCATTCCAATCCAAACACCTTTACCAATTATAACAGGTTTATTTAGATAAGTATTGTCATAAGGTATTGCATTTCCAAGGTAATTATGATTACTTGTATAGATAGTTATATTTCTAGATAAAATAGTATTGTCACCTATATTGATTCCACCTTTACAATAAAAAAAACATCCATAACCAATTCTAATATTATTACCTAATATTAGATTTTCTGGATTTAAAAATCGTGAGTATCCTACTATACTAACATTCTCACCTTTATTTTTTATGTTTTTTAAATGAACTTTTCCCCAAGCTGCTTTTATCCTATACATAAACCAACGTTCATATATATATAAAATTGGAGGAAATAATAAATTAAATAAATTATTTATAAGTTTACTCATATTTACTCATCACTAGTAAATATATCACGCGTATAAACATTATCTTGAACGTCAAGCAAATCTTCACTAAGTCTATTTGCTACTATTACATCTGCCATTGATTTAAATTCTTCCAAGTCTTTAATCACTCTAGAGTTAAAGAAAGTATCCTCTTCTAAGTTTGGTTCATAGATAACTACTTCAATTCCTTTTGATTTAATTCTTTTCATTATTCCTTGTATTGCACTTGATCTAAAGTTATCAGAACCTGATTTCATTACTAATCTATAAATTCCTACTTTTTTTGTAGTTTCTACTTTTGTCATAGTTAGGTTTAGCTTTTCTATGATAGATTTTGCAATAAAGTCTTTTCTGGTTGTATTAGAGTTTACAATAGCTTCTATCATATTTGATGGTACATCTTTATAGTTTGCTAGTAGTTGTTTTGTATCTTTAGGAAGACAATATCCTCCATATCCAAAAGATGGATTATTATAATGGTTTCCAATTCTTGGATCTAATCCTACACCTTCTATTATTTGTTTTGCATCTAAGTTATGAGATTGTGCATAAGAGTCTAGTTCATTAAAGTATGAT
>CANNZV010004413.1:0-12972 GCA_947561585.1 Caprella mutica | reverse complement strand
ACTCTTTCTGGACAATGGGCAATGTAAACTTTTGAAGTATCTACACCTTCTTGTTTTAAAGTTTCTTCTACAAGTTCAGTAGTTCCTACTGGTGATGTTGATTCTAGTATTACAATATTTCCTTCTTTTATATATGAAGATATTGCTTTTGTTGCACTTACTACATAATCTACATTTGGTACATGACCTTCATGAAAAGGAGTTGGTACTGCTATGATAAATACATCAGAAAAGTCTGGTTTAAGTGCAGCTTTTAAATTGCCACTATTTACGGCAGCTCTTACAAAAGTGTCTAAATCAGGTTCAACTATATGAATCCCTCCATTATTTATAGTATCAACAGTTGATGGTACTACATCTACTCCATGTATTTGATAGCCTCTATTTGCTAATAGTGCTGCTGTAGGAAGCCCAATATATCCAAGTCCTACTACACAAATCTTTTTAGTCATTAATTTTTCTCCTTTAAAAATTCTATTATTCTTTGACAAGCCATACCATCACCATAAGGATTATGAGCTTTTGACATTTTGTTGTATTCGTCTTTATCATCTAATAGCTTCTGAGCTTCATTTATAATTGACTCTGGATTTGTTCCTACAAGTTTTACAGTTTCTGCTTCTACTGCCTCTGGTCTCTCTGTTGTATCTCTCATTACTAGTACAGGTTTTCCTAAACTTGGAGCCTCTTCTTGTACACCACCTGAATCAGTAATTATAAAATGAGATTTGTTCATTAAATATATAAAACTCTCATATTGTAATGGTTCTATTAAATGAACATTTGAAGTATCTGACAAAATCTCTTTTACAGGTTTTTGCACATTTGGATTTAAATGTACTGGATATACAATATCAATCTCTGGGTTATTATTTGCAAGTGTTTTTAATGACTCACATATATTTACAAATCCTTGTCCAAAGTTTTCTCTTCTATGTCCTGTAACTAATATTAGTTTTTTATTTTCATCTATTTTATATTGTGAATTTATTGAGTTAATAATCTTAGTTTTTAGCTCTTCATTTTTATCTATTTTATCTAGTGCTAAGAATAAAGCATCAATTACTGTATTTCCAGTAACTAAAATATCTTCTTTATTTTTATTTTCTTTTAAAAGATTTTGTTCACTTGTAGTTGTTGGAGCAAAGTGATAGTTAACTAATACACCTGTGATTTGTCTATTTGCTTCTTCTGGCCAAGGGGAATATAAATCACCAGTTCTAAGTCCTGCTTCTACATGTCCTACTTTTATTTTGTTGTAAAATGCTGCTAGTGATGAAGCAAAAGTAGTAGTTGTATCACCATGAACTAAAACAACATCAGGCTTATAATCATTTAATACATCTTTTAATCCTAAAAGTACATTTGATGTTACATCAAATAAATCTTGACCTGGCTTCATAATATTTAAATCATAGTCAGGTGTAATATCAAACATTTCAAGAACTTGATCTAACATTTCTCTATGTTGTGCTGTTACACATACTTTTGAGTCTATATCATTATGTTTTTCAAACTCTTTTACTAACGGTGCCATCTTTATGGCTTCGGGTCTTGTTCCAAATACTATTAGGACTTTTTTCATCTACTTCACATCCTCATTTCTTAATTTGTTTTTCAAAATAATCTTACCTTCTTCAACACCTGGTTGATTATATGTATCTATTTGCATAAAGCTTCCAACTATTGAAGTTAATAGTTGATATGAGTACATAAGTTTTCCTATATTAAACTCATCTACTTTCTCTATTGTAATTACATCTGTAGGTATATTTCCTATATCTTGTACTGCTTGTATTGTTGAATCAGCTTGCATATTTATCAAATCTTTAAATTTGATATTATTTACATAATCTAATTCTTCTAAGTGAGGTATTGATATATCAGGTATTACTGTTTCTTCTTCAAAATCATCTACTTTTATAAATGTAACTGTTTTATCTCTTACACCTTCCATTATTAGTTGTAAAAAAGAGTGTTGATCAACTGGACCTATTAGTCCTATTGGAGTTAGAGCTTGTCTTGTTCCATTTATATTTACTTTCCCTAAACTTTCACCCCATAATTGAATATACCACTTATTAAAGCCTTCTAAAAGTGAAGAGTATGAAAAAATTACATTTATATTAAATCTATTTTTATTTTCTACCATAAATCTAGCTTTTTCAAAGATAGATTCAAAATACTCTTCTTTTTCAAAAAAGCTATTATTTACTTCTTTACATCCATCTAGTAGTTTTTTTATATCTATTCCCATAATAGACAAAGGTAAAAGTCCTACAGGTGAAAACACAGAAAATCTTCCACCTACATCTTTTGGGATTTCAAATGTTTTTATATCATTTTTTTTTGCATATGAGTTTAGTTTACTATCATTTTCTGTTATACATACACAATTTGATTTATCAATATTTACTAAACTATGTAAATATTTAAAAACTGAAATAGTCTCTATTGTAGTACCTGATTTTGAGATGATAATAAATAAAGTATCATTTATATCATCTATGTATGATAATCTTTTTTTAAGCTCCAAAGGATCAGTTGATTCTAAAAAGTGAAGTTTTTTACCATTAGATTTATTTCTTAAAAAACTATTTATTGCATAAGTTCCTAAACTACTTCCACCAATACCAACTACAACTATATTTTTTTGAGTTACAGTTTTTGAAAAAGCTAAAATCTCTGAAGTATCTTGATTTACTAAGTTATAATATCCTATAACTTTTTTCTCTTCTACTATCTTTTCAAATATCTCATTATTTGATTTAATTTGGTAGAAATTCTTTTCGTATTTCATATTTAATTAGTCTCTTTATCATAAAAGTAATTAGTTGCTTCCACAAAGCCATCTACACTTCCACAATCAAATCTTTTTCCCTTGAACTTATATGCTATTACTTTTCCTTGTTTTGCTTGTTCAAGTAAGGCATCTGTGATTTGTATTTCTCCGCCTTTTCCTGGTTTTGTTTCTCTTAAAATATCAAAAATATCTGGTGTTAATATATATCTTCCTATTATTGCTAGGTTTGTTGGGGCATCTTTGGGTTCTGGTTTTTCTACCATATTTGATACTCTAAAAATACCTTCTTCTATTTCCTCACCAGCTATTACACCATATTTATCTGTTTTATCTTTTGGTACTTCTTCTATTGCTACTATTGAGCATTTGTATTTTTCATATAGTTTTGTCATTTGTTTTAAAACTGAACCTTCACTAGAAGTATTATCACATAAATCATCAGCTAAGATAACTGCAAAAGCTTCATTTCCTATTAGAGTTTCACCACATAAAATAGCATGACCTAAACCTTTCATTTCTAGCTGTCTAGTATAAGAAAAAGTTGTAGTTTCAATAATCTTATTTACATCACTTAAAAGTTCTTCTTTTGAAGAACCTTTTATTGAGTTTTCTATATCAGTATTTGTATCAAAGTGATCTTCTATTGCTTTTTTATATTTAGATGTAACTATTGAAACAGTACTACATCCTGCGTCTAGTGCTTCCTCAACTCCGTATTGAATAAGTGGTTTTGTAAGAACTGGCAGCATCTCTTTTGGTATAGCTTTTGTAGCTGGCAAAAATCTTGTACCATATCCTGCTGCTGGGAATAAACATCTTTTTATCATACTTTTTATTTTCCTTCTTAAGATATGTTTCAAGTTTTTGATTTTCTTTTTTTTCTTTTTTCAATCTTTTGTATTTCTTTTTCAGTTTTGCATTTTTGGGTCTTTTCCTTGCTCTTGGGTCAAAAAGATCAAAAAATATTAAAAATAGTAGAAAAAATATTAAAAGATTTAGTCCATCATCTTGCTTGTATACTTGTAAAAACATACAAGAAAATGTTAGTTGCATAAAAATAAGCATTTTTACTGTAAATGCTTTATTTTGTTTGATATTATCAAGTATATGATGTAGGTGATTTTTATCAGCTTCAAAGGGTGATTTTCCTCTTTGTCTTCTTCTTCTAAATACAACTAAAGTATCCAAGATTGGAACAGCCGCTAAAAAGAATATTGCTACAGGATTTACATATTCTAAAGCTTTTATACTAAGTATGGCAATTATAAAGCCAAGAAGTAAAGAACCACTATCTCCCATAAAAACTTTTGCTGGATACCAGTTTAGTATTAAAAAACCTAGTAGAGAACATATTAAAAGAGTAGGCCATACTGTAAGCATGGTATCATTATTTATGATTCCTATTGTCAGTAAAGCTGATAGAATTATTATTGAAATAGAAGAAGCAAGTCCATCAAGTCCATCAGTTAAGTTCACTGCATTTGTAAATGCAATTATTGCAAAAAGCGTAAATGGAAGTGCAATAATTCCTAAGTTAAGTTCATATCGAAAATATGTACCAATAGTATTAATAGTATATCCATCAAAATAAGCAATTATTGCAGCTAAAACTATAAATAGTAGTTTTGTTTTTGAACTAAGTGTATAAATATCATCAAGTACACCACCTACAAAAACTATTAATATAGAAAGAATAATCAGTAGATGTGGTGCAATATCATTTTGATAATATAAAAAAAGTGAAATTAAAAAAGTCGTACCAAAAACTATTCCAGCACCTCTTGGAGTCACACTTTTATGTGAGCTTCTTTGATTAGGAATATCAATAAGTTTTAATTTAGGAGCAAGGTTGATAAATTTTCTAATTGCAAGATATGTGGAAATTATCAAAAAAAAGCCTAAAAGAGGTAGCTCGTACATAAAAATAATCCCTTTAAAATAAATTATGAAGTAATTTTACTATAACCCAGCTTATTTTTTTATTATTAATAATTACAAAATGATTACATTTTATAATAAATTAATAAATTTAATTAAAATAAATTATTGATTTTTTTATCTTTTTAGTATACAATTGCATTATTAAATTAAAGGAAAGAAGATGAAAAACAATAGATTTATCTATAGTATCCCCGTATTAATAGTGCTTTTTAGTGTTGGAGAAGCTACTTCTTTAAAGGATGTAGTTTCGCATACTTTAAAAAGTAATCAAGACATATATTCAAAATCACTAAATAATAATGCATTTAAAAATTATATTGATGAAGAAAAAACAGCTTACTATCCAAAAGTAGATTTAACAGCATCATTAGAAAAAATAAAAGAGAAAGAAAAGTCTCCTACATTAAATACAAATGAAACAAGAACAGGAAATAATATTAGACTTGATTTAGAACAACTTCTTTATGATGGAGGATTATCTTCAAGTAAAATTGAGAGTGCAAAATATACTTATATGTCTAATAAATATAAAAATTCTGATGACATAGAAAATATAATATTAGCTGGAATTACTTCTTATTTAAATATGGTTAAATCTCAAGAAAGAATAAATATTTCTGAGGATAATATTAAAGTACATGAAGAGTATCTTCAAATTGCAAAAGAAACAGAAGATATAAATGGGACTATTTTAGATAAAGTTCAAACAAAAGCAAAAATTCACAATGCAAAAAACAAATTGTTTGATGAAATAAATAATTACAACTTAGCAAAAAGTTCATTTGACAAAAATGTTGGTATAAAAGTTTTAGGTGAAATTTGTAGACCAAGTATTGATGAATCTAAAGTTCCATCATCTTTAAAAGATTTAAAAACTATTGCATTAAGTTCAAATTATAAAATCAAAGAGCAGATAGAAAATATAAAAGAACAAAGAGAAAAATTAGCTCAAACAGATTCAAACTTTTTACCTACTTTAAAATTTAAACTTCAAGCTATTCATGATGATGAACTTATCACTGATGAAACTGAAACAAAAAGATACACAGGAAAAATAGAGTTAACATATAATATTTTTAATGGTTTATCTGATGAAAAAGCATCTCAAAGAGAGAGGCTATTTCTTAAAGAATCTAAAGCTAAGCTTGATGTTGTGACTAAAGACATTATTGATCAACTAACTTCATCTTTTAATACTTATCAAACCTCAAAAAGTCAAATAATTGAATTAAAACAGTTTATTGAAGAAAATAAGCAAATTATAGAAATCTATAAAGATCAATTTGATTCAGGAACAAGAAGTTTTATTGATGTTTTAAATGTTGAAGCAGACTTATACAATTCTAAAATATCACTGATTAACACTCAGTTTAATATGTATCAATCATATTATGAAATCTTAAAATTAATGTCAACATTACAAAACACTATATCTGATTCACAAAGACAAGTATGTGATGCAGACGACTTTCTTAAAGAAGAACCTAAAAATGATGAGTTAAAAGATATGGAAGAAGAGTTAAATTTAGAGGAGTCTTCTACTTTAGAGACACAAATATCTACACCAAAAACTTCAGTTGAAAATGAATATGCATTATTTTTAAATACATATTCAACTATGAAAAAAGCTCAAGATGTTTTAGATAATACTAAAACCGATTTAAAAAACAATCAAATGTTAAAAGTTATATTAAATTCAAAAGCCTCATATACTTTAGCTGCTTATAATATAAAAGGAAAACAGAACGCTATTTCATTAAAAGAGAGTTTAGATTATAAGTTTCCAAATTCATATTTTATAAAAAAATCTAAATAGGTAAACAATTGAGTGAAAAAAATATAAATTTCAGTGAAGATTTCGATTCAATAAAAGATGACTCTAAAAAGATTGATACACTTTTAGAGTCTTTATTTTTTCTTTCTAAATTCCATAAAAGAGCATCTTCAAAAGAGTCATTGATAGCAGGTCTTGCTATTCATGATTCTTTGATGACTCCATCTATGTTTAAAACTGCTGCAAAAAAAATCGGACTTATAACAAAAGCAGTTTCTAGAAAAATAGAAGAAATTGACAACAAAGCTTTACCTGCAGTAATGATTTTAGAAGATAATAAAGCTTGTGTAGTTTTAAATATAGATAAAAAAGATAAAATAGTAACTTTAATAATGCCACATGTAAATGAAGGTGAAACTCATATTTCTATTGAGAGTCTTCAACAGATTTATACAAATAACCTTCTGATAATAAAACCAGCTTATAATTTTGAAAATAGAGTACAAAAAGATATAGATATAAAAGATAATAAACGCTGGTTTTTTAGAACAATGAAAAAAAATATATCTATTTATAAATTAGTAATTATAGCTGCAATTCTAATAAATATCTTTGTTATATTTGTTCCTTTATTTACTATGAATGTATATGATAGAGTATTGCCAAATAAATCAATAGATACTTTATGGGTTTTACTTATAGGTATAGTTTTTGTATTGTTTTTTGATTTAATACTAAAATTAATTAGAGCCTACTTTATAGAACAAGCAGGAAAAAGAGCAGATATTCGTATGTCAAGTAAAATATTTGATCAACTTTTAAATATTAAACTGGACTCAAAACCAAGTTCTACTGGTATGTTTGTAAGTAGATTACAATCCTTTGAAAGTGTTAGAGAATTTTTCACTACAGCAACTATTACTGCTTTTGTTGATTTACCTTTTGTTTTACTTTTTATAGGAGTTATCTTTTATATTGGAGGAGATTTAGCATATGTTAGTTTATCAACTATGTTAATAGCAATAACATTTTCTTGGTTTATGCAAAGACCTATTAAAAAAAATATTTTAAATTCTGCAAAAGAAGAGCAAATAAAACAGACTGTTTTAACTGAAACAGTAACAGGTTTAGAAATCATTAAAAGTGTTAGAGCATTAAATAGAATGAGAACCCATTGGGAAAGATCTATCTCTCAAACTTCTTATTATGGAAACAAATCTCACTATTTATCACAAATAGTTACTTATTTTGTAGGTTTTATTTCACAATTATCAGGAGTATTAATAGTAGCATTTGGTGTAATTCTAGCAAGTGAAGGAACAATAACAATGGGAGCAATTATAGCTGCTATGATGTTAAATAGTAGAGTTATTGGACCTGTGTCTCAAGTTGTTGGAATGATTATAAGGCTTGATAGAACCATGCTGTCTCTTGAAAATATTGATGAAATTATGAAAATGCCTGTTGAAAGAGAACCAAATAAAAACTTTTTAAGTAGACCTGATTTAAAAGGAGATATCATATTTAAAGATATTGAGTTTTCATATAAAGATCAAAAATTTAATGTGCTAAAAAATATAAATCTTACAATTAAAGAGGGTGAGAAAGTAGGGATCATAGGAAAAATTGGTTCTGGTAAATCTACGTTTGCAAAGCTTTTATTAAATCTATATGAACCCAATAAGGGTTCAGTTATAGTAAATAACACTGATATAAGACAAATAGATCCAGTTGATTTAAGAAGATCAATTGGTTATGTTCCTCAAGAACCTTTTTTATTTATGGGAAGTATAAAAGATAATATATCAATAGCAGAACAATATGCAAATGATGAGCAAATACTAAAAGCTTCAAAAATAGCAGGTGTACATGACTTTTTAGGTAAACATGAAGCAGGTTATGATTTGATAGTAGGGGAGAGAGGTGAAGGTCTATCTGGTGGAGAAAGACAATCAGTTACTCTTGCAAGAGCCATTCTTTCAAATCCAAACATATTACTATTAGATGAACCAACAAATATGATGGACGAATTATCTGAAACAAAATTCAAAAAAAGTTTAGAGACAATTATAAAAGATAAAACGCTATTACTAATTACTCATAAACCTTCTTTATTATCATTAGTTGATAGATTGATAGTTATAGAAGATGGAAAAGTAGTGGCAGATGGACCAAAAGAAAAAATCATATCTTCTTTTGGAAAAACACAAGTAAAAAAGACTGCAAGAATTAAAAGGATTTAAATGCAAAAAGATATAAATTTTGTAGACACATTACACTCTCAAAAAAATGCTGAACTAAATCCAAAAATTATTCTTTTTTTCTTTATAATTGTTTGTTTTTTTGTAGGAGCCTTTGTGTGGGCATATTTAGCAGAAGTTGATGAATTAACAAGAGGTGAGGGAAAGGTTATACCTTCTGAGAAAATAAAGAAAATACAAAGCTTAGATGGTGGATTAATTTCAGAGATTCTAGTAAAAGAAGGTTCAATTGTAAAAAAAGGTCAAGCTTTAATGAAGATTGATACAACAAGGTTTCAAGCATCACTAGAGGAGAATAAACAAACATACTATCATCTTTTAGTTACTAAGCAAAGATTGGAAGCTGAATCTAGTGTTGATATATCAAAAGATATCAAAAAGTTAGAATACTCAAAAGAATTGAGAGCTAATGTAGAAGAATTTATTCAAAATGATAGAAAACTTTTTTTATCAAGAGTAGAAGAACTAATTAGTACATCTAATATATTTAAAATACAATTAAAACAAAAAGAACAAGAGTTAAAAGAGTTACAAAATGACAGCGTTCAATTGAAAAAAAGATTAAGATATGTAAAAGAAGAATATAGAACTATAAATAAGATGGTAAATAAAGGTTCACGATCAAGAGTGGATTTATTAAAAATAAAAAAAGAGTTAGCAAAACTTGAAGGTGATTTACAAACTACATATATTCAAATACCAAAAGCAAAATATGCAATACAAGAAGCAAAAAATAGAATAATAGAAAAAACAAAAATATTTAAAGCCCAAGCATCAAATGAACTTCAAAAGATAAATACTGAAATAAAAAAATATGAATCAAAAATTGTAGCGCAAAAAGATAAGGTAGATAAAACAATACTTCATTCACCAGTAAATGGAATAGTAAAACAAATAAATATAAATACTGTAGGTGGAGTAATTAAATCAGGAATGGATTTAATAGAAATAGTACCGCAAAGTGAAATTTTATTAATTGAAGCAAAAATTGATCCAAAAGATATTGCTTTTATCAACCCAAAGCAAAAAGCAATTGTAAAAATAACAGCTTATGATTTTTCAATATATGGAGCTTTAGAAGGAAGTATTACAGAAATATCAGCAGATAGTATTATAGATGAAAAAGATAAAAATCAAAAAAGCTATTATAAGGTAACAATAAAAACAAATAAAAACTATTTAGAAAAGAATAAAGAAAGGTTTCCAATAATACCAGGGATGATCACAAGCGTAGATATTATAACAGGAAAAAAGACAATATTAGACTATATTTTAAAGCCAATTTTAAAAACAAAGGAAAATTCAATGCATGAAAGGTAGCCTATACACAAATAAAACCTAGTAAAACTTAATAAAAAGAGGAAGAGAAGAGGAGAAAAACCCATAAATTCCAAAATTTAAGCGATATTTTAGAAAATTCACTTGACAAGCGAGGGATATTTGTCTATAATTCCCATCCAATTTCAGAGGAACGACAAGAAGTTCTAAAAGAGATTATGATCTTTAAAAACAGAAGGTTAATAAGAAGTAATTTTTATAAACCGAATATAGAATAAACGATATAAAAAACAAGAAATACAATTCTTGTCTATTTAAGTTTTTTACGAAAGTAAAAAGCATTTTGAGTGATAATTTTGTAATTAATACAAAAATTGTCAGTATCAAATACTTCAATTATGGAGAGTTTGATCCTGGCTCAGAGTGAACGCTGGCGGCGTGCTTAACACATGCAAGTCGAACGAGAACGGGTTATAGCTTGCTATAACTGTCAGCTAAGTGGCGCACGGGTGAGTAATATATAGGTAATGTGCCCTAGAGAAGAGGATAACATTTGGAAACGAATGCTAATACTCTATATGCCTTTAAGACAGAAGTCTGCAAGGGAAATATTTATAGCTCTAGGATCGGCCTGTACGGTATCAGTTAGTTGGTGAGGTAATGGCTCACCAAGACAATGACGCCTAACTGGTTTGAGAGGATGATCAGTCACACTGGAACTGAGACACGGTCCAGACTCCTACGGGAGGCAGCAGTGGGGAATATTGCACAATGGGGGAAACCCTGATGCAGCAACGCCGCGTGGAGGATGACACATTTCGGTGCGTAAACTCCTTTTATATAGGAAGATAATGACGGTACTATATGAATAAGCGCCGGCTAACTCCGTGCCAGCAGCCGCGGTAATACGGAGGGCGCAAGCGTTACTCGGAATCACTGGGCGTAAAGAGCGTGTAGGCGGGTTAATAAGTTTGAAGTGAAATCCTATGGCTCAACCATAGAACTGCTTTGAAAACTGTTAACCTAGAATATGGGAGAGGTAGATGGAATTTCTGGTGTAGGGGTAAAATCCGTAGAGATCAGAAGGAATACCGATTGCGAAGGCGATCTACTGGAACATTATTGACGCTGAGACGCGAAAGCGTGGGGAGCAAACAGGATTAGATACCCTGGTAGTCCACGCCCTAAACGATGTACACTAGTTGTTGTGAGGCTAGACCTTGCAGTAATGCAGTAAACACATTAAGTGTACCGCCTGGGGAGTACGGTCGCAAGATTAAAACTCAAAGGAATAGACGGGGACCCGCACAAGCGGTGGAGCATGTGGTTTAATTCGACGATACGCGAAGAACCTTACCTGGACTTGACATAGTAAGAACTTATAAGAGATTATGAGGTGTCTGCTTGCAGAAGCTTATATACAGGTGCTGCACGGCTGTCGTCAGCTCGTGTCGTGAGATGTTGGGTTAAGTCCCGCAACGAGCGCAACCCTCGTCGTTAGTTGCTAACAGTTCGGCTGAGAACTCTAACGAGACTGCCTGGGTAACCAGGAGGAAGGTGAGGACGACGTCAAGTCATCATGGCCCTTACGTCCAGGGCTACACACGTGCTACAATGGGGTATACAAAGAGCAGCGATACGGTGACGTGGAGCAAATCTCAAAAATATCTCCCAGTTCGGATAGTAGTCTGCAACTCGACTACTTGAAGTTGGAATCGCTAGTAATCGTAGATCAGCAATGCTACGGTGAATACGTTCCCGGGTCTTGTACTCACCGCCCGTCACACCATGGGAATTGAACTCATTCGAAGCGGGAATGCTAAGATAGCTACCCTCCACAGTGGATTCAGTAACTGGGGTGAAGTCGTAACAAGGTAACCGTAGGAGAACCTGCGGTTGGATCACCTCCTTTCAGAGAAGAGAAGTTAGATTCATTTCTAACTTCCAAAGCTATCAAAGATAGTAAATAAAAAGGGAATATCGACCTTTTCTATATTCGGTTTATAAAGATTATTTATAATCTTTAAAGGTTCTTTAGTAATAAAGGACATGATATTTAAAAACATAATGTTAAAGTCTTAAAATTTTTCTAGCGAATATTTAAATGAAAGTTTAAATATGAACTAAAATAAGAAACAATTTTTAAAACACAACTTTTTTATTGAATATAGTAATATATTTAATAAGATAGTAGCCAAGGAATAATTATTCAAACGGTGAAGTAATGTAAATTACTTTATCAAATGGGGAACCTGGAAAAATACTTGTATTTTTTTAGGCTAACCATAAAAATAAGCTATTAAGGGCTAATGGTGGATGCCTAGACTGTAAGAGGCGATGAAGGACGTACTAGACTGCGATAAGCTACGGGGAACTGTCAAGAAGTTTTGATCCGTAGATTTCCGAATGGGACAACCCAGTATATAGAGATATATATTACACTGCAAAGTGGGCGAACCCGGTGAAGTGAAACATCTCAGTAACCGGAGGAAGAGAAATCAAATGAGATTCCGTTAGTAGCGGCGAGCGAACGCGGATTAGGACAAACCCTATGCTTGCATAGGGGGTTGTAGGACCAAGATATAAGATCAAAGAAGATAGAAGAAATAGTTGGAAAGCTATAGCATAGAAGGTGATACTCCTGTACTTAAAATCTTCAATGACTTTATTGGTATCCTGAGTAGGACGGAACACGTGATATTTTGTCTGAATCTAGGGGGACCACCCTCTAATCCTAAATACTACTTACAGATCGATAGTGAACAAGTACCGTGAGGGAAAGGTGAAAAGTACTCCAGTGAGGAGAGTGAAATAGAACCTGAAACCATTAGCTTACAATCATTCGGAGCCCTATGATTTATCAGGGTGACGGACTGCCTTTTGCATAATGAGCCTGCGAGTTGTGGTGTCTGGCA
>CANNZV010004412.1:0-41578 GCA_947561585.1 Caprella mutica | reverse complement strand
TCCTATACCTCTTAATACCATTTGACCTAAACCACCAACTGCAATCATAGAAGCAATTACAACCATTGATAATGCAAGCATTAGTGTTTGATTTATCCCTGCCATAATAGTAGGCATGGCAACTGGTATTTGAACCTTCCATAACATCTGTTTTGAACTTGCTCCAAAAGACCTTGATGCTTCAATTAAATCCTCTGGCACTTGTCTAATACCTAGATTTGTCAATCTAATTAAAGGTGGAAGCGCAAAAATAATAGTAACAATAACACCTGGAACGTTACCAATACCAAATAGCATTACAATTGGAATTAAGTAAACAAAGGCAGGAGTTGTTTGCATAGCATCTAAAACAGGTCTTAGAAACTTATCTACATTATCACTTCTTGCACTCCAAATACCAAGGGGAAGACCAATTACTATTGAGAACAATACAGCTGTTAAAACAAGTGCTAGGGTAATCATAGATTCTTCCCAAGCTCCAATAAATCCTATAACTAAAAATGAAAGTAAAGTACCTACTGCTAGTTTTTTAGTAGAGAATTGTAAAGCTAATAAAACAAAAAATATGATTACAACATAAGGATTTAAAAACAATAAAAAAGCTTCAATTGATTTTAAAACAATATCAATAGGAGCTTTCGCAGCTAAAAAAACCTCTCTAAAGTTCTCAACTAACCAATCAATACCACTATTTGTCCAATCATCAAATGGAATAATTGCATTTTCAAAAGGATTTAAAATATCAAAATTTGTTGGCTCTTCTACAGGAGTATTTGAAGCTTCTTGTGTCCAGTTTACACTTGATTCTTTATTCTCTTGTGCAGTAGAAGCATTTCCCCATGGATCATTACTCATTTTCTACTCCTTCGTCAAATACTTTTAACAATCTACTTTTTGAGATTGTTCCTTTATATTTTCCATTTTTATCAATAACAGCTGTTGGATAGTTATGTTCTGCTACTTTTGCAATAAAATCAGATATTTGCATATCTTCATCAATAGCTTTTTCATCAATTATTGCATCATGAATACTTCCACCAGCTGCTTTTTGTTCTTTTAAAGACTCTAAAGTTAAAATACCTATGTATTTCCCACTTTTTTCTACAAAATATGCATAGTCTTCATCAAAATCAGATATGTATTGAAGAGCTGATTTAATACCTGTACTTTCTTTATTTATAATAGTTGGTCTAATTTTCTTAGCAATATGAGAAGCATTTAATACAGATGTTACATCAACACCTTTAAAGAATGATCTTACATAGTCATTTGCAGGATTATTGATAATATCTTCAGGAGTTCCAATTTGAACAACCTCTCCGTTTTGCATAATAGCAATTCTATCACCAATTCTAATAGCTTCATCTAAGTCATGAGAAATAAATACAATTGTTCTTTTCTCTTCTTCTTGTAAAACTAAAAGTTCATCTTGCATTTCTGTTCTAATTAATGGGTCAAGAGCTGAAAATGCCTCATCCATTAACATGATTTCTGGATCATTTGCCAAAGCTCTAGCAAGACCAACTCTTTGTTGCATACCACCACTTAGCTCATCAGGATATGAAAACTCATGCTGTGCAAGTCCAACTTGTGCCAAGGCCTTTCTTGCTTTTTCATATCTTTGATTTTTAGTAACACCACTTAATTCTAAACCAAATGAAACATTATCAATAATATTCATATGAGGCATTAATGCAAATGATTGAAATACCATAGAGATTTTTTCTCTTCTTATGTTTATAAGTTCTTTATCACTTAAATTTGTAACATCAGTATCATCAATTAAAATTTGCCCAGAAGTAGGTTCGATTAACCTATTAAGAAGTCTTACTAAAGTAGATTTACCAGAACCTGATAATCCCATAATTACGAAAATTTCACCCTCATTTATTTCAAAGCTTGCATCTTGAACACCGATCGTCATTCCAGTCTTATCAAAGATTTCTTCTTTTGAAACACCATCTTCTAAAAGTTTTAAAGCCTTTTTTGGATTGTCTCCAAAAACCTTAAAAACATTTTTTACTGTTAGTTTTTTCTTTTTATTTGCGTCGATATTTAAACTCCATCATCTTAAATGTATTATATCTACATTCATTATGTATTAATTTAACTTAATTTAGTCTGAAACAAATCATATAACATGTATATTTATTAACACATTAAATGTTTCATAAAATGATACATTTCTACATAATAAAACTTATTTATGTCTTTATTAAACATGTAATTTGTTTATTTAAGTTTACTTTCAATAATATATATCCTTATTTTTTATTGTACCAATAATTGTATGATAAATTTTTATTATTACACAATGAAAGGAACTAACACATAATGTCAAAAAATGAGACACAGACTGACTATAAAATCGGTCAAGATAACTTGCAAAAATTTGGCTTAGATATACATAATCCTGTTTTTGCTATAAGTGCATTACTTATACTTGTGTTCGTGATTGGAACACTTATATCACCAACTGAGGCTAAAGAAATATTAGATGGAGCTAAATGGTGGTCAATAAATAACTTTGATTGGTTATTTATGCTAGCAGGTAATATTTTTGTAATTTTCTGTTTTTTATTAATATTTTTACCTGTAGGAAAACTAAGAATTGGTGGTAAAGACGCAAAACCTGAATTTTCAACATTTTCATGGTTTTCTATGTTATTTGCTGCTGGTATGGGAATTGGTCTTATGTACTGGTCTGTGGCAGAACCTGTTGCATACTATACAGCTTGGTGGCATACACCTCTAAACGTTGAAGCTAATACTCCTCAAGCAAAAGAATTAGCAATGGGTGCTACTATGTATCACTGGGGATTACACCCTTGGGCTATTTATGCAGTAGTTGGATTATCTTTAGCATTTTTTTCTTATAGTAAAAAACTTCCACTTACAATGAGATCAGCTTTTTATCCTATATTAAAAGAAAAAGTTTGGGGTTGGCCTGGACATATTATTGATATTTTAGCTGTATTTGCAACTATTTTTGGACTTGCAACATCTTTAGGTTTAGGAGCTCAGCAAGTATCTGCTGGTTTAAACTTCTTATTTGATATAGATAAAGGTGTAAATACTCAAATAATAGTTATTATAGCAATTACAGCTATTGCTGTAGTATCAGTTTTAAGAGGACTTGAGGGTGGAGTTAAAGTATTAAGTAAATTTAATATTATACTAGCTTCATTACTTGTACTATTTATTATAATAGTTGGACCAACTTTAGATATTTTACTTGGAGTAGGAACTACATTAAGTAACTATGCATCAAATATTATAGATTTAAGTAATTTTGTTGGAAGAGAAGATGATGAATGGTTCCATGGTTGGACTATTTTTTATTGGGCATGGTGGATTGCATGGTCTCCATTTGTTGGTATGTTTATCGCAAGAGTATCGAAAGGAAGAACTGTAAGAGAGTTTATTATAGCTGTACTACTTGTACCTATGATTGTAACAGCAATTTGGATGAGTACTTTTGGTCTAACTGCTTTAGATCAAGTAATCTCTAGTACAGGTGCACTTGCAAATGGTATTTCTGATAAATCATTAGCAATGTTCCAAATGTTAGAAAATATTCCATTTGCTTCGATTACTTCTCTTGTTGCTATATCATTAGTTGTTGTATTTTTTGTAACATCTTCTGATTCAGGTTCATTAGTAATTGATAGTATTACAGCTGGAGGAAAAGTAGATGCACCAGTTGTTCAAAGAGTATTTTGGGCTTTAATTGAAGGACTAGTTGCTATTGGTTTACTTTATATAGGTGGAAAAGAAGCACTTCAAGCCTTACAAGCAGGTTCAATTACAACTGCACTACCCTTTACAATAATACTTCTAATAATGTGTTATAGTTTGTACAAGGGCTTAAATGACGAACTTAAACTAACTAAGTAATAGCTTTATGCTACTACTTAGTTAACTTCAACTTAATTTTTATTTTCATATAAAACAAAATCTTTTAATATTTTGTTATGGTCAAAAACCATTTTATCAAATGGTAATTCATCCAAAGAAAAAACATAAACCTCTTTTGCATCATCACAAGCTTTTGGTGTACCTATTGCTGTACAAATATATGCAATAGACGCAGTATGAAATCTTGGATCTCTGTTTGGATCTGAATATACACCCAGTAAGGACTCAATTTTTACATCTAAGGAAGTTTCTTCTTTCATTTCACGAACTAAAGCATTTTCAACACTCTCACCAATATCAACAAAACCACCAGGAATTGCTATACCATGGGGTGTATTAAGTCTTTCAATAAGCACTATACCTTTAAAGTTCTCATCTTTATCATATAATTTGATAATACCATCAACGCTTAAATGGGGAGTTTTTATCATAGATTAGCCTTAGTTTCTAATATTATACTAAATTCTCAACAATAAACTTAGCTAAAGAAGTGAAATATTTATCAATATTTTCAGAAAAGATTATAATAACAAATGTAAGCAATATAAAATTAAAAATATATGCCATTGATAAACCTTATAATATTTTTATGTAATTATATATAAAATATTCTTACATATAAATAACAATTATGTTATATATATTGTTATATTAAAAAATTCATAAAAGAAGCTTTTTATTATGTATAATCTACATATATTTGGTAAGTAAATGTTATAATTTAATAATCCTCATATATTAAATTATTTTTAAGGTAAAACATTGAAAACAATTTTTATAATTGCATTACTACTTATACAAATAAACTCCTTATATGCCATTGCTATAGATAAAGCAAAAGTTAAATTAACAGATTTTGAACTTGAATATTTTGTAAATGATAATAAAAATCTCAGCTTTGAAGACCTTAATAAAGCTAAGTTTAAAAAAGGCAAAAATAAAGATAGCTTGGGTACGGGTATTACAAATACTTGGTTGAAAATTCAATTAACAAATACAAGCAATAATACACTTGAACTTTATATTCATCAAAATTTAGCTTTTACATTTGATGCAATCACATTTTATGAAGCAAATGTAAAAAATGAACTAATAAAAAAAACAAATATTTCCACAGGTTACTCAAAAGAGCAATCAGAACTATTAGGCGCAAATAGCGTTTATCCCGTAGTTTTAGAAAAAAATGAAACAAAAAATATATACATAAATCAAAAAACTTTAGCATATCATTTTTATGACTATTCAATACTAACAAAAGATGAGTCAACTAATTATTTGATTTATGAAAAAGCAGATGGCATTTTCTTTTTTGGATTATTAGTTGCCCTTGCTTTATATAATTTACTCATTTTTATATCTACTAGATACAAAGAGTATTTATACTACTTTCTATATCTATTAAGTGCAACCATATGGATACTTTATATGTACGGCTCTTTATCGCACTACTTCAATGTATATGGACAACTAGCTGTAAAATTTAATTTTGCTTTGATGCTAACACCTATTTTTTTAGCACTTTTTATTCAATCAGTATTTGAAACTAAAGAAAAATATATAAAAGAACATCTTTTTTTAAATAGTATAATAGTTTTACTTTTTACAAATGTAGTTTATTCATTTATAAACTTCAATCATTCTTTAGGGTTATTATCTTTAAGTCTAAACTATTCACTAGTTATTTTCTTATTCATTAGTATTAGTATTTATAAAAAAGGAAATAAATTTATAAAAATATTTTTAACTGCTCATATCTTTTATATAATATTTAGTCTTTATGGACTTATGTTTTATATGGGAATAGTTGATTTTAACTATATTTCATCTCGTAGTATGGGAATAGGTATTATAATTGAAGCTTTAATTCTGTCTTATTTAATATCATATAAATTTAAAAAGATTGAACAAGAAAAAAAATTAGAACAACTTTTAAAACAAAATGCTTTAAATGATAAATCCAAAATTGAACTTCTTTTAGAAGAAAAAAATAAGCTTCTAGATATATCTCAACAAAAATCAATTGAGCTTACAAAATTAAATAAACAATTAGAGCAATTATCTATCACTGACAAGCTAACAAAACTCTATAACAGAGCAAAAATAGATAGCTTCTTAGAAGAACAACTAAAATATGCAAAAAGGTATAAAGAGTGTTTTAGTGTGATTTTATTAGATATTGATTTCTTTAAAAAAGTAAATGATACTCATGGTCACCAAACAGGAGATATTGTGCTTAAAGAGTTCGCAGCTATCTTAAAATCAAGTATTAGAGAAACTGATGTACTTGGAAGATGGGGTGGTGAAGAATTTATAATCATTTGTCCTAAAACAAATTTAGAAGAAACTCTTGTAGTTGCAAAAAGAATAAAAAGTAAAATAGAAAACTACAACTTTACAACAGTAGTTAACTGTACAGCAAGTTTTGGTATTAGTAATTATAAAATTAATTTGGATATAAAAGATATTATTAAAAATGCAGATGATGCACTTTATGAAGCTAAGAAAAATGGTCGTAATAGGATTGCTAGTAAATAGCTAAAAGCTTGTAGATGGGATAAAGAAATGGAAGCCCGAATAAGGATATAAAAATCCCTTAGAGTTTTGAACTGCTAAACTATTTTTGTCTTTGTAAAACTCTTCTATTTATTTCTTCATTTAAAATATTTTCATCAGCAGTCGTTATAAATTTTGTAAGTTCAGGTACTTTTAGTTCTTTAATATTTAAATATTCAGGTTTTTTTGATGTAAGAATTTTATATTGATCAAGTACATTTGCCTTGTACTCATCAAAGTTTGTTTTTTCCATAGGACTAAGTTCACCTGTGTTTTTAGCTACATAAATTAAATACTTCAAAGAACCATTTATATATCTATGAGCAGTCTCATAGTCTTCTAATTTAAAACAAAGTATTGTTTTCATTACAAAATAAGAAGGAACTATTTTAAAAAGAATTACACTATTCTCAAAATCTTCACACTGCTTTAATATAAGTTTATAATCAGGTTTTTCTTCTTTACATATAGCTAATGAAATATTATCAAATGCAAAAGCATCATCTTTCATAAATTCTTTTATATTTAAGTTTTCTGACATTGTTTATATCCTTTGTAAACTTTTATATTTCCCATTTCAAGTAATAGTGAAATTATTGGTTCATATTGCACTTATAAGCTAAACAGGCATAAATGATAAAGTAAAATAATAAGTGGTACCAGTGACCGGACTCGAACCGGTACGCCCTAAGGCAAAAGATTTTGAATCTCTCAAGTCTACCATTCCATCACACTGGCATATGTTGCTAAAAAAAAGCTTCTAGCTAAAAGAACTAAAAGTTCAAATAGCTAAAAGCTTTGTAATTGGTTGCGGAAACAGGATTTGAACCTGTGACCTTCGGGTTATGAGCCCGACGAGCTACCGAACTGCTCTATTCCGCGATTTGAAACACTTATTAGTATTTTATAAAATTCAACATAATAATATTGTTGGATTGTAGTGGATGGGGTAGAGGGATTCGAACCCCCGAATAACGATACCAAAAACCGTTGCCTTACCACTTGGCGATACCCCATTCTGAGTCTAACATATAATTTGTGTAGTTTAAAATAAAGTGGAGCTGGTGAAGGGACTTGAACCCCCGACCTGCTGATTACAAATCAGCTGCTCTAGCCAACTGAGCTACACCAGCTTCCAAAATTAATAAAGATTATTCACTATGTGAATAATGGTGTCAAGAGAGAGACTTGAACTCTCGACCTCCGGCTTATGAGACCAGCGCTCTAGCCAGCTGAGCTACCTTGACACTGACTAATTGGTTGCGGAAACAGGATTTGAACCTGTGACCTTCGGGTTATGAGCCCGACGAGCTACCGAACTGCTCTATTCCGCGTTATGTAAAAATAATAAGTGGAGCGGGAGACGAGACTCGAACTCGCGACAATCTGCTTGGAAGGCAGAGGCTCTAGCCAACTGAGCTACTCCCGCTCATATGGTAAATTAATTAAAAAATAAATAGTATTACCAACCCTATTTATTAGTGGAGCGGGAGACGAGACTCGAACTCGCGACAATCTGCTTGGAAGGCAGAGGCTCTAGCCAACTGAGCTACTCCCGCATAAGTGGTGGGTCTAGAAGGACTCGAACCTTCGACCACTCGGTTATGAGCCGAGTGCTCTAACCAGCTGAGCTATAGACCCTCACTTAAATGGCGGACAGAGAGGGATTCGAACCCTCGGTACCGTTGCCAGTACGCATCCTTAGCAGGGATGTGGTTTAAGCCAGCTCACCCATCTATCCGTCTAAACTTGATAACTGTGTATCAAATTTGGATGGGAATTATAATAGTTATGTCCTTAAAGAGCCCTTAAAAACTACATGACTTTTAATTTTTTTCTTTTTTTCACTAAAACATTAGTATTAACAAGTATTATCATAAATAATTTTTATTTTTATCTTTATTAAATGAATAAAATACTAAAATCAAAGAAAACATAGGTTAATAATGAAATCAAATACTAATAATTTAATCTTGCTGTTATTAAGCATTTTATTTTTAGTTACTTCATACTACATATATAATAATGAAGAAAAAAAGCTTAATAAAGAAATAGAGAATTATACACAAACACAAAAAACTATTATCCAAGACTATTTAAACATCTCAAAAACTATACTTTTTACATATAAAAACTTATTAGAAAATATGACTGATGTAGATATCCAAAAACATAAAAGTTTTTTACATATAAAGCAAAATACAAGTGATAGCTATCATATTCAAAATGAGATTGCTAATACCTACAACTCAACTCTTTTTGGAATAGGAAAGATTGAGTCTCTTTCAAAAGAACATGTAAATGAAATTAATAAAGTATTATACTTAGATTCAATATTTAAAACAGCATTAGATATTCTTCCTGATATAAAATGGATATATTTTAGTTCAAATAACAAGTATATATACCTAGCACCATCAATAATAAATGTAAATAAACAATTCATCGAAAATCAGTTCAAAAAAAACTTCTGGACCGAAGCTCTACCTCATAACAATAAAACAAAAGAGCTTATTTTGACTAAGCTTTACGAAGACGGAGTAAGTAAAGAGCTTCTAACTACACTATCTTTACCAATATTTAATAAATTCAATAAGTTTTTAGGAATAGTTTCAATTGATATAGGACTTCAAGTCTTTAATAAAATATTTAATAAATATAAAAGCATTAGTGGAGATACTTATTTAATAAATCATAATAACTATATTCTAGCTTCAACTACTAGCTTTAATAAAAACACAAAACTAGCTTTCTCAAATTCAAAACAAAAAAGTAAAAACATTTTTAATGATAAGATAAAACTAGTCTATCTTGAAAATGAAAGGAAAAAACAATCTATTGTAATTAATAGATCCATGTCTAAGATATTCTTATTTCTTTTTTTACTATCAATAATATACTTATCTTACCACCTTGCATGCTTATTAAGAAAAGTAGAAAGACTAGCTAATTATGATCCATTAACTAAACTCTTAAATAGAAGAGCCTTAAGAAGGCAAGCCTTGAAATATATTGAACTTTCAAAAAGAAATAAAAATGCTATATCTTTTATACTTATAGACATAGATGACTTCAAATCTATAAATGATACATATGGGCATGCAATTGGTGATTTAGTTTTAAAAAGCTTGTCTGATACTCTTTTATCTTCTGTTAGAAAGAGTGATTTAGTTTCAAGATATGGAGGAGAAGAGTTTTTAGTTGTGTTAGCAAATACAAATTTAGAAAAATCTTTTATTCAAGCAGAAAGACTCAGAGAAAAAGTTCTGAAACTAAAATTAAAAAATATAAAAAGAAATATAACTATAAGTCTTGGATGTAGTGAACTTAAAGAAAATGAGTCTTTAGATAATGCAATTCAAAGAGCAGACGAACTGCTCTATGAAGCAAAAAAGAATGGGAAAAATCAAACTAAATATTAGCTAAGATTTTTTCTACTACTTCTTTTGGATTAGTAGCTTTATAGATTGGTCTTCCAACAACTATAAAGTCTACTTTATTCTCTTTAGCAAAAGGAATGTCAGCTACTCTTTTTTGATCACCAGCATCTTCACCAAAAGGTCTAATACCAGGACATAAAGTAATAAAACTATCTGAAGTATTAGCTTTTATATCTAAGCTTTCAAAAGCAGAACACACTACTCCATCAATACCTGATTCATGTGTGTCTTTTGCCATTTTTGTAGCTTTTGTTTCAATATCTTCATTGTATACAGCTTTAAATGCTTCATTATCAAAAGAAGTAAGAGCTGTTACAGCTAAAACTAAAGGCTTATTTGGAATATCTTTAATTCTATCCATAACTGTACTCATAGCTTTGCTACCAGCACTTGCATGCACATTAAACATATCAACTAAACCAAAGTTAGCTATTTCTTGGGCTGCATCAGCCATTGTATTAGGAATATCATAAAGCTTTAAATCTAGAAAAATTTTAAAATTAGGATTAATAGCTTTTAATTCTTCTAAAAATTCTTTTCCGTCTCTAATATATGATCTAAATCCAACTTTTAACCATACATCAAAATCTTTTATCTGCTTTACAATCTCTAAGTTTTCTTTTGCAGTTGGTAAATCAAGTGATACACAAAGTTTCATAGCATTACTCATAAACTATGCCTTTTTAACTTTATCTAAAAGTCCATTTATAAACTTAGGAGCACCATCACTTGCAAGTTTCTTTGATAATTCAATTGCTTCATTAATTACAATAGCTTTATCTAAACCATCTAAAATTTCATAAATAGCAAGTCTTAAAATAGATTTTTCAACAGAACCAATATCTGTTATATTTCCTTGTTTTAAGTGACTAACTAACTCTTCATCAATTTTTTCAATATTTTCAACTGTTCCATTGAAAAGTTTTAATGCAAACTCTTTTTGCTTATTTCTAATTTTTTTGTCTTCTAATATTTCATCTACAAATTTAGCAATACCTTCATTACCTAAATCGTATGCATATAAAAGACCAATAACTGACTCTCTTGCTTGTGTTCTTGTAGCCAAATTATTTCTCCATCTCTGAGTAAAGGTCTAACATCTCAATGATTGTAACCATTGCTTCAGCACCTTTATTTCCTGCTTTTGAACCAGCTCTTTCGATTGCTTGCTCTAAAGTATCAGTAGTTAAAACTCCATTTGATACAGCTTTTCCATATTGTAATGCTACAGTTGCTATACCTTTTGTTGCTTCTGCTGAAATATAATCAAAGTGAGGAGTTGAACCTCTAATTACAGCACCAACACAACATACAGCATCATACTTTCCAGAAGCTAATGCTTTTTCTAATGCAAAAGGAATTTCAAATGCACCTGGTACTAATAATAAATCTAAATTATCTTCATTTCCACCATGTCTAACAAATGCATCTTTTGCACCCTCAACTAATCTATCAGTGATAATATGATTAAATCTACCATTAATAATAGCGATTTTTTCATCACCTTTTAATCTTAATTTTCCTTCAATAACGTTCATAAAATTTCTCCGAATTTTTTATAATATTTTGCGATTATACCTAATTTTTATTTAAAGCCTAAAAATGTAACTTATTTGTTAAAACCAAGTACTTCTTGAATGGCAAAGATATCATCAATAACTTTATATAGTTCATCAACTTGAACCATATTAGGACCATCACTTAAAGCAACACTTGGGTCAGTATGAGTTTCAAAGAAAAATCCATCAACACCAACAGCTGCGGCTGCTTTTGCTAAACTTGGTACTACTGCACTATTTCCACCTGTAGTTCCACCTGTACTTGGAACTTGTGCTGAGTGTGTTGCATCAAAAATTACAGGTGCATACTCTCTCATTGCAATTAAGTTTTTCATATCAACTACTAAAGAACCATAACCAAATGTATTTCCTCTTTCACAAAGCCATACACCATTTTCATCAGAGTTTTTGTAGTTAACTTCTTCTACACCTCTTGTTTTTAGTATTTTTTCAACTGGATGCTTCATAGCTCCTGCTGCTAAAAACTGGCCTTTTTTAATATTAATTTTACAGTTTGTCTTTGCAGCTTCAACTAGTAAGTCAGTTTGTCTACATAAAAATGCAGGAATTTGTAAAATATCTAATACCTCTCCTGCTGGTGCAGCTTGATATGATTCATGAATATCACTTACTAATTTGTATCCAAACTGATCTTTAATCTCTTGGAATAATTTTAAACCCTCTTCAAGTCCTGGTCCTCTATATGAGTCTAAACTTGTTCTGTTTGCTTTATCAAATGATGCCTTGAAGTAAAATTCTACTCTTTTATCTTCACTTAAAGGCATTAGCTTTTCAGCAATTCTCATTACCGTATCTCTATCTTCTAAAACACAAGGTCCAGTTAAAATTTTCATTTAATTCCTTTTAAAAATTGTTTCTTTTTCTTTACCTGTTAAGGCATAATGAAACTCATAAATATTTTGACAGATATATTCAATATCACTTTTTGCGTACTTATCGCAGGCAATTAGTATTCTATCTTCAATTTCCAATTCCAAACTATTTTGAGGTAAAAGAGTATATTCCTCTTTTCTTTTTAACACTAATGGTACCACATTATTACTCTGTTCTTTATTATGTAAAGACCTAAATAAAAACTCTAAATTTAAAGTTTGATTATTTTTTAAGTGCTTATAAATTTCAGGGGCTTGATCTTCATCTAAATATAATTCAAATACTATTGGACTTTCATCAATTACAGTTATGAGCTTTCTTACAAGTTCACTAGCCCATTTTTCATCTTTTTTTAACATAAGTCTAATAAACTTATCTGATAATGGTCTTATTAAAGCATTTGTTGTTTTATTTATCAAAATTTTAGAAGGCAAGAAAATATGGTCAATATTTGCATTTTTAAAAATTGAAAAATCTTCCATTTCATTTTCACGAACTATTGTTTTTATACTAGGATTTAGTTTTTTTGCAGTTGCTAATATAGATAAATTTGTAGTATCATCATTTGTTGCAGCAATAATAGCACTTGCTTCTTTAACTCCAACATTTAAAAGCATTTGTTTATCATCTGCATTACCAAAGTTTACATGAGATATTTCTTCATCTGAATAGCTTTGAGCTTTATTTATATCAAGTTCTACTAAATCAAGTTCTATATTATTTGCATTTAATTTTTCATATATTTTTCGCCCTAATCTTCCATAACCACAAATAATATATTTACCTTTTGGAAAAACTGGAAGTTTTGCTACTAAAGTATCTAACCCATAAAGCCATTTCTCAAGCCTAAAAATATTAGGAGCTGATAAGGCTATATTTATTTCTGATGAGATAATAGAAAAAGGGTTTGCAATAATCTCAACATCTAAATCTTTTAAGTTTTCTGTTTGATTTGTAGTTGTTGATTTTGCTGCAATTTTTACATGCTTATTTAAAAGTCTTGAAGTTAAAGCAATTCTTAAATTCATATTATCATCTTCAAAAAGTGAGACTATTGCTTTACAATTTGACTTTTTAATTCCAGCTGCTTCTAAAACTTTTATAGAATAGTTCTCACAACTTAAAACAGGAACTGTAGGAGTGAAACTTTCTAATAAAAGCTCATTGATTCTCTTTTTATCTTTCTCAATTACAACTGTTCTTGTTCCTTGTTCTATTGCTTTATTTATTATCTCTTTTGTGATTTGATTGTAACCTAAGATGATAATAAACTTCTCTTTTAAATCACCAATTTGTCTTTTAAATTTACTTTTTTGAATTTCTTGTAAAAAAAGTTTATCTTGAAGAAGTGAAACCAAAGATCCAATAGCATAAAACCAACCAAGTACGGTCAAGTATATAGAAAAAGTTACCCATATTCGTTGGGAATAAGTAAAATCGTAAGGAGTCTCTCCAAAACCTATAGTAGTTGCTGTATATGTTATAAAATAAAAAGCATCAAAAATACTCATATGATAAGGCTCGCCATTTGAGTCAAGCCCCTCAATAAGAATAAGACCAGTAATTGCTATTGTATAAGTTATAACAATTACTAAAAAAGGTACTCTCATTCTTTGCAGAATGATAAATAGTGAACTGTTTTCCAAAGGTCTATTCCTAATTTATCTTTTTGACTTTAAAGTATCTCCCACATAAAGTGTAACAGAAACTAAATTTGCAAGTAATGCACCACCTGATAAAGATACAATAGTTGCAATAATCTCAGCATCAACAGTATATGCATAAGCAGCAACTGTCCATACAATAGCTGCTGCTATTAGTTGAATATCAGCTACAAGAGATGTTGCTAATAATACAGAACCCATTTGAGTTTTATCACCAATCTTTAAAGTAGTAGCAATTAAATTTATTACAATTGCTGCAAAAAGTTCATACTTACTATGGCTTTCTAGGGAGTACATATCTCCATAGAAAAAGCCAAAGTTAATAGTCATTGCTAGGATTATAAAAAATCCAGAAATAACTTTATCTAGATTCATGGTACTCATCCTCTAAATCTTTACCAATATCTAGTCTTCTTTTAAATACATTGTCAATATTATCATGAACCCTTGAGTCTTTATCTAGGAATAACAATCTATGTTTATTTAATTGTTTTACATTTTTAAGTCCCATAATTGCAAGCATTCCCTTAACACTTTTTAATAAGTTGTTATGGTAGTTTCTTACTTTTTTAGCTTGTTTATAAACAAAGTATTTTTTTCTTTTCTCTTTATTTTGAGTTGCAAGTCCAACTGGACAATCATGACCTGTTGTACCTGAACAATATCTAGCTCTAATACACCCTGCACTCATCATAAATCCTCTTGCAATTTGAATAAAATCAGCACCTAAAGATAAAATTACAATAATATCATCAGGAGTTAAGATTTTACCACTCGCAACGATTTTTACTTTGTCTCTTACACCAAATTGTTCAAGAACTTTATCAGCTAAGTAAACAGAATCTCTAATATTTAAACCAACTCTTTCCATCATTTCAATAGGAGCAGTTGCACTACCACCTGAACCACCATCAATAGAAATAAAATCAGGATATCTAGTATCCCCTGCATCTATTCTTCTTTTTATTTCTCTTGCATAAGGTTCAATATTTTCAATATCTGAAATTACAATTTTTACACCAACTGGCTTATCAGATAGTTCTTGTAATGTTCCAATAAAATCAAATAGCTCCTCAATTGTATTTGCATAAGGGAATCTATTTGGAGAGAATACATCAGTATGTGCTCTTACATTTCTATAATATGCAATAGCAGGAGTTACTTTATGAGCAGCAAGTTTACCACCTGTTTGCTTTGCCCCTTGAGCTATTTTAATCTCAGTCATTCTACAAAATCTCATAGTCTTTTGGTATCTATCAGGATCAAACTTACCATCTTTATCCCTAGCTCCATAAAGACCTGAACTTAATTGTAAAATAATATCAGGCATATCTTTTGGAACTTCACTTGGGAAATTTACTAAAGGTGCGTCCCAATTTACTCTATGGAAAAGCTGTGATTTTAAATCAAATACATAAGTTTCTGCTTCTGGATCATCTTTGAATACAAGGCTTCTATATACATCAGCTGCCATTGCACCATTAAAGAAGAACTGAACTACATCCTTTACTTTTTTTGCAAAAGTTGTACCATGAACTATCTTCATATAGCCTTTTTCATAAGTTTTATGAGTTACAAAAAAGTTAGAAGTTACACTACCCTCACCTGAATTGATTGGGAAACCTCCCATTTGAGCACCTCTTACAAAGGCTCTTGTACCTTCAGGAGAAATAGACCCATCACTCATCGCACTTCTTGCTATAATTGACTTTGCAGTATAAGGATACTTTCTTGTCTCACCAAATGTTACTTCAAAATCATTATCAACTTCATCTTCATTTAAAACAATATTCGCATGTCTAATCATAAACTTAGGTTTTGGAAGGGGCTGTGATGGGGAGAAAGCCGCATAATTTGGCTTGTCATTTGCAGCTTTATAAACCCAGTCAAGTTTATCTTTTGATTCATAAAACTTTTCATCACCAAAGTATTGTCTAAAAGGCTCTCTTGCCTCTTCTAAAACATATCTCAACCTACCAATAATTGGGTAGTTAACTAAAAGCTGATGATCTCTTTGTACATATTTATCATGAACATACCAAGCAGTTATGATAATTAAAAATATTAATACAATAATCTCTATATATAATAAAAAAACGTCCATTTTCTAATCCTTTTTCATGGAAACTAAAACACCACTAATTACTATCAAAAGTATACCAAAAGTAATCCAAATGTCAGGCAAACTATCCCCTAAAATTAATCCTAAAAGAATTGAAAAGGCAATATTACTATAACCTATAGTTCCAATAATACCCGCCTTAGCACAAGAGTAGGCTTTTGTCATATAAATTTGTGCAAATGTTGCAAAAATTCCCAGTAAAATAATAAATAACCAGTCGTCACCTTTAGGCATGATAAAAGGTGCGAATAAAAAGTCTAAATTATCATTTGTATAAAATTCACCAATAATTAAAAGTATCATTGGACCAATTGTTCCTATTGTCATAAATGATAAAACAATTGCCCTACTATCATAAAATTTTCTAAGCTCTCTTATAGAAGTATAAGCAAGTCCAGCTCCCACACCACAAAGTATCCCTAAATAATCTGTTTTGTCTAAGGAAGAACCATCAAACTTTGTAATAAATAAAATACCAATAAAACCTATAAATACTCCAAGCCAACCTTTAAATCCTAGTTTTTCTTTTACAAAAATATAAGCAAAAATTGCAGTAAAAATTGCAGATGTTTTAGAGAAAGTCATAGCTTCACCTAAAGGAATATTTGCAATATTATAAAAGAAGAATAATAAGGCTATAAAACCTGCCATTCCTCTAAAAATTAGAAGCCACATTTTTCCACCGATCTGATTTAAGGGACTTTTATATATTGATAATAAAATTAATATAACCCCAAAAACATTTCTGAAAAACACTACTTCAATCGAGCTCATAGAGTTACTAAGCTCTTTTGCTGCTGCCCCCATTAAGGCAAATAATACAGCAGCAAATAACATATATTTAACACCTAATTTAACACTATTTTCCATTCATTACCTTTTAAAATCGCAATTGTATTCCTTATCATATTAAAAAAAGATTATTAGTATTAATTTTTAAAGGCTTTTTTAGATATTATATTACCTTTGTTTATATATATAATTGTAGGAATGACATGGAATACTTAAAAATAATAGGAAATAAAGAGATTTCAGGAGAAGTTGAAATCTCAGGAGCTAAAAATGCAGCCCTTCCTTTAATAGCAGCAACGATACTTGCTAAAAATGAAATCAAAATTGGAAATATGCCAAATGTAGTTGATATTAACACATTTTTAAAACTGATTGATATGCTTGGTGGAAGTTTTAAAAAACAAGATGATATTGTAAAAATAAACACATATGAAATAGATAAAACTACTGCAACATATGATATTGTAAAGACAATGAGAGCTTCTATTTTAGTTTTAGGACCTCTTTTAGCTAGATTTGGTCACTGTGAAGTTTCGCTTCCAGGTGGATGTGCTATTGGACAAAGACCTGTTGATTTACACTTAAAAGCTTTAGAGCAAATGGGTGCTAAAATTGATATTAAACATGGATATATTCAAGCAACTGCTCCAGAAGGACTGAAAGGTTCTAAAATTGTATTTGATAAAGTTACAGTTGGTGGAACAGAAAATATCTTAATGGCAGCGGCATTAGCTCAAGGAACAACAACTATTATAAATGCAGCAAAAGAGCCTGAGATAGAACAACTTTGTGAAGTTTTAATGAACGCTGGTGTTAAAATAGAAGGACTAGGTACTTCAAAACTTACAGTTGAGGGTTCTAATAAAGAGTTATTAGAGTTTAAAGACTTTGATATTATTCCAGATAGAATTGAAGCTTGGTACATATATGTGTGCTGCTGCTATTACAAATAAGAAACTTAAAATAAATAAAGTTATCCTTTGCATTTAGAAGCTGTGATTTCAAAACTTGAAGAAATGAATTTTGAAGTAATAAGTGATGAAAACAGTGTAACAATTCTTCCTACAGATGAGATAAAACCTGTGAATATTATAACAAGTGAATATCCAGGTTTTCCACAGATATGCAAGCACAATTTATGGCTTTAGCAACTCAAGCAAATGGAACTTCAACTATTGATGAAAGACTTTTTGAAAATAGATTATGCATGTAAGTGAGCTTTTAAGATTGGGAGCTGATATTCACTTAAATGGAAATATTGCAACTATAAACGGTCAATCACATACCCTAAATGGTACTGATGTAATGGCAACTGACTTAAGAGCCTCATATCTGCTTTAGTTTTAGCTGCACTTGTAGCAAAAGGTGAAACTAATATTCATAGAATTTACCATTTAGATAGAGGATATGAAAACCTTGAAGGAAAACTAACTTCAATTGGTTCTGATGTAAAAAGGTTTACAGAATAGGACACTTTTTAAATGATAAGAGAAAAATACATACTCTTATCATTTTTTTAAGTTAAAATTCCATAAAATTTATTCAACTACAAAAAAGGTGATAATACTAATATGAAACTAGAAATATCTTTATTTAAATTTGACAAAAATTCTGATTATTTACCATACTATACTAAGCATTTTATTAAAACAAAAGAAGAAAAAACACTTCTTGATATTTTAAAAAATATTGACAATGAACAAAAATTAAGTTTTGTTGATTGCCAAGATTTTGATTTAGTAGTAAATGGTGTATATGTAAAAGCAGGAATTGAACTAAAAAGATTAAAAGAAGAGTTTGGAACTGATATTAAAATTGAACCAATCTCAATTAGAAGAGCATGTGATGACTTACTTATAAATGATGAAGACTTTAATGAAAGATTAGAACTTCTAAAAGATTTTATAAACGAAGAAGATAAAAAAACTTATCAAGAATTAAAACCATACTTTTATGCTTCAAATACACTAAATTTAGATACATCATATATTGGTGATTCTTTACTTATTTTAGCTTCTATTATTATGGATAGAGCAAATGAAGAAGAGAAAAACTCTATTTTAAAAATCATAAACTCGTATGAAGTATCAGCAAGTTTTTACAATAGTTCTAAAAATGTGATTTTAGACTTTGATAACTCTTATGAAGAAAGAATTATCAAACTTCAAAAAGCTTTAAATATTTATGAAGATACTGAAAAACAAAACTTTAGACTAAATAAAACTCTTATTTTAGACTTTGGTAATTTTGAAGAAGAGTATGAAGTAAATCATGACTTTAGTGATTTTGCTATTGCATACTATGCCTCAAATAAGGAAGAAAAATATTCTAAACTAATCAATAGTTTAAAAGCAAAAAAAATAAACTTAGAGTCTCAAAGATTAGACTTATCAAAAAATACTTTTAATAAAAATAGTAAAATTACACTTTATACTGCTTGTACTATATTACTAGAAGCATTTGATGCAGGTGCTGATTTAATTGTAGTTGATAATGATGAGGATTTCTATATTTTTGATTATAATAGAAAAGAGTTAGAAAAAATTTGTGGTAGAGAAGTTGCTATTCCAGTAGTTCATATAAATGAACTTCAAAAATTAGTAAGTGGAAACCATAAAGAAGCAAAAGAAACACTTGAAAAACATCAAGTTAACCCAGAGTTAATCTAAAAAATAAAAAGGTAAAAACATGATTTTAGATATAAAGTTTATCGTTCTATCGTCACTTCTAATAGCAGCAATAATTCCTCTTTATATCTATAGGGAAAAAGTTTTTGCCTTTGCATACAAAAAAGGTGATATTGAACCTTTTTTAGACCTTGTAAAAAATCACATGAAAAAAGAACATCCTTTAGTACCTATTAACTATTCTGTAGTAGAAAAAACTGCTGATGAAAAAGATATAAGAGTAAGAGAGACTATTATCGTTGAAGATATTATATCTCAATATTTCAATTATGAATATGAGAAACAAACTCAAGGAAGTGTTAGTAAAGATAAACTATGGACAGGATATGATGAAAAATCTGCTCATAATGTGAAAATACCATCTGATTGGGTACAAAGAAAAGAGCTAGCTTGGGCAAGAGATAATCACAAATGTAATAGATGTGCTAAAACAGTTGCACTAAAAAAATCAATTAGTATTTTCGTAAAAGATATAGAAGATGGTGCTGGATATAATGTAGAAAATATCATCACTCTTTGTGAAGATTGTAATAGAGTACTAAACTCAAAAAATCCTAGAAACACTATGGCAAACCTTGAACTTACAGACAAACTTATGAAATATGTAGAATCATAAGTTTAAGAGAAATTTTGCGATAAATCCACTTTTATTATTTGTTTTAATTTCACACCAATCATACTTATTACAACTTTTTAACTCAACTAAAACACCTTTATTTAAACTATACATAATCTTTGAATTATAGTTTGGGTTTTCTCTTACATTTGACTTATCAGTGTTTACTACAACTTTATTTGTTACTAAATTAGTATTTTTTTCTTTTATTGTTTTTCTAGATTTTAGACTTCTAATCTCATTTTTTAAAAGTTCTATTTCTTCTCTAAGCTCACTAAGTTCTTTTGATTTTATTGACTTGTCAACACTTAAACTACTATCTTTTTCAACTAATACTCTCTTATCTTTGTAAACCTCATCCATGATAATTTTTACTTTATCTTTTAAGTCTTTGATATTTTCTTCATTTTGTATTGACTTATCTTTAGTTATATCTACATCAGTTAATAAAGATTGAAATCCAACTTTAAACAAAAGCAATTCTAATTCTGATGTTTTAACTACTCTACTTTCTTCTTGGACTTCTTGAGCAAAAAGAGAGGAACAAACAAATAAACTTAAAATAATCTTCTTCAAACCTTCTCCTATTTTAATAAATATGTACTATAAAGTACTCTTTTTTTATTCTTTTGTTTTATAGCTAAAACATACTGCTTTTTATCTTTTTTTATATCAAAATACTCTATATCTTCTAGTAGAACATCCACATAGGCATTTTCATAGAACTCATAACTTGTATTAGCAAACTTGAACTTATCTTTGCTCTCAATTCTAACTAGTTTGTCATTTGATGAAATAAGATAAGTTATATTTGTATAATATGGATTGTGAAAGGTATTATTCGAAGTAAAAATAAGCCTTGCATTTTTATCTTTATCATAACTAATACTTAGTGTTTGTGTTGATTCTGCTATATCTTCTAAAAAGATATTATAAAGTCTATTTGAGTCTTTTATAGTTTTAGTTTGTTTTTCAAATATTTTATTTGAGTGTTTTGTTTGATCTAGTGTTTTATATACAAAAATAATCAAAATCATAAAAAGTGTAATCGAAATAACAACTTCAAGTAAAGTAAATGCCTTTTTAGTGTTCATCATAACTCTATTTTAAAACTATAAATATTTTTTTGAACTTTCTTATCTATACTATATAAAGTCTCATATGTCACAATACTAAAATCATAAGAGTCATTTTTAACAACTCTTGTGTCTATTTGCTCATCTTTAACTTTTACTTTTATTGCTTTTAGCTCTCTTCTTAATTTATCATCTTCAAAATCAAATTTTCTACTTAAAAAAAGGTTTTCATTTCTATTATTAACCTCATCAAGACTAAAAGCTAAAGATAAGTACTCTTTGAATTCTTTAGTTTCATTTGATTTATTCACTAAATAAATATTATCACTTTTTACTTGAAGAAGTGCTACCATGACTACACTTATTACCATAACGGCAACTATTACTTCCATAAGTGAAAAAGATTTTTTCGTCACTACTTAATACCTATTCTTATAGCTTCATCCACAGATGTATCACCTGCTTCAAGCATAAGTTTTAGTTGTTTATCTAAAGATATCATTCCGTTTGCTAAGGCTTTTTTCATTAAAGTTGAGTCATCAACTTCACCTTTTAAATACTCTTTTATATCCTCATCTATAACAAATAATTCACCAATAGCAATTCTTCCACTATATCCTGTAAAATTACAAGATTTACAACCATTTGCTTTATAAATCTTAGTACTACTATCAAGTCCAAATACTTTATGAGAACCCTCTGAATTGTCTTCTTGCTTACAATCATCACAAAGTTTTCTAACTAGTCTTTGAGCAAGTACTGCCAATAAAGATGAAGAAATCAAGAACTTCTCAACTCCCATATCAATAAGTCTTGTAATAGCTGCTGGGGCTCTATTTGTATGTAGCGTTGAGAAAAGCAAGTGACCTGTAAGAGCTGATTGAACTGCAATTGAAGCAGTTTCACTATCTCTAATCTCCCCTACCATAATAATATCAGGGTCTTGCCTTAAAATAGATCTAAGCCCTGATGCGAAAGTAAGCCCTACTTTTGTATTTACTTGTATTTGTGAAAATTCATTTGATTTATATTCTACTGGATCTTCAACTGTTATGATATTTTTTTCATCACTTACAACTTGATGTAGTAGAGAGTGCAAGGTTGTTGATTTACCACTTCCTGTAGGTCCTGTTACTAATACCATACCATAAGAGTTTTGAAGAACATCTTCAAGTTGTGATGTAATATATGTAGGAAAACCTAACTCTTGAACACTCAAAATATCTTCACTTTGCATAAGAATTCTCATAACAATTCGCTCACCATAAAAGGTTGGAAGAATAGAAACCCTAATATCCAAAGTCTTACCTGCAATCTTTATTTGTGTTCTACCATCTTGAGGAACTCTTTTTTCACTAATATCAAGATTTGAAATAACTTTAATTCTTGAGATTACTAAAGACATAATATTTTTATCAAGTTCTATATGCTTAACTAAAACACCATCAACTCTATATCTAACCTCAGCTTTAAACTCATGCATTTCTATATGAATATCTGATGATTTTTTCTTAATTGCTTGATAGAAAAGTGAATTTACAAACTTAATAATAGGAGCTGATTCTTCTGAGGTTAAAATATCACTTCCAACTTTTAAGAAGTCACTCATAGAGAAATCTTCATCCTCCAAAGTTGCATCTTCTTGCTCTTGCTGAATTGCACTCATTTCGCTATCTGTTTTTATTTCTAAAAACTTATTATAAAGCTTCTCATAAGATATTTCATCCAAAAATACTATCTCATGATCATAATTTAGTTTTGATAAATAATCCAAAGATAAACTCATATGCTCACTTGAAATAGCAATAACTACTTTTTCATCAATCTTTGTAAAAAGAACATAGTTTTTTAAAGCAGTAGAATAGTTATCTATCTCATAAGGAAGAAGATTTAAATTGTGAACTTCATTTATATTCATACTAGTTTCCTAAAATCTCTGCTACTCTTTTTTCATGGGCAGTTTTTGAATCTGTTTTTTCTTGAACTGTTTTCCCACTTTTTAAAGAAGTATATTTTTTATCTAACTCTTCAAGCTTTTCTTTATACTCTTTTTCTCTTTGGATTTGATTTATCTGTTTCTCTTTTAATCTGATAAGAGATTCTTTTAAATATTTTTCTTCTAAAAGTTTTAATTCTGATAACTGACTTCTTACATAAGATAAATCTTTTGATTTAGGAATAATGTAAGGTGTTACAACAATAACTAAACTTTTTTTTCGTATAGAAGAACTATCATGTTCAAATAATGCCCCTAACAAAGGTATTTTTGAAAAACCAGGAATATCACTATCTGTTTTTTCATCTTTATCCTCTATTAATCCTCCAATAATTACTGATTCTCCATTATTAACAATTGCCGTAGTCTTTACTTCTTTTTTAGTAGTATCAGGGTTTTCACCGGGACTTACTGAAGTTGTTTTAACATCTTCTAAAATTGTATTTATTTCAAGTGTAACTTTATTACTATTTGAAATTCTTGGTTTTACTTTCAATGTCAAACCAATATCTTCTCTTTTAAAATTTGCATTTTCATTTCCACTATCAGAAAAACTAGATGAAGTTTTTATAGAAATAGTCTCACCAACATATATTGAACTCTCTTTATTATTAACTGCCAAAATTGAAGGCTCAGAAACAATATCAGCAGCATTATTTTCATCAAGTAAAGAAATTGAAGCACCTAATGCCAATCCAGAAGAAATATTTGGAATATCTAAATCTAGTCCAGTTGGAAAACTGATAACACTACTTCCACCATTTAGTCCTGATGAGAATGTACCCAATCCTCTAGTTCCAGCTGTCCCTCCAAAAATCCCATACTTAATACCAACCTCATCAACAAGTTTTTCATTTAACTCAATGATTCTAGCTTGTACATAAACCTGAGCTTTCTCTTTATCTAACTCTTTTAAAAGCTCTTTTATATAAGCTATTTCAGTTGATGGTCCCATTAAAACTATGGCATTTGATTCTTCATCTATTGAAGAAAGTGGCTTATCATTTGGGTCTATGTATTTTTTCTTTCCAATTACCCCATCAATGATTTTGATTACATTTTTTGCTTCTACGTTTTTTAAAGGTATTACTTCTACTACTCTTTTTACTAATGAGTCATTTTCATCTACGCTTTTTACATATTTTGCTAAGTAGTTTATATTTTGTTTATGCCCAATTAAAATTAAAGAGTTATCATCTTTATTTGCAATAATATCTACTTTTTGAGTCTCTATTTTACTATCAAACTTTGATTTAGCAATTGCATCAAGATTTTTCTTAGCTTCAATTGCTTGAATATTTTTAAGTTCAACTATCTTAGTATCTTTTTTTGCTCCGTAAGTCATAATAGATACTACTTTTTTAACAGTTTTTATATTATCAACAAAGTCTGTTAAAACTAAAGAGTTTGATTCTTTATTTGTTACAAGTTTTGCATTTTTAGAAATAAGATGTCTTATTTTTGAAGCTACGTAATCTACATTTGCATTGTAAACTGTAAATACTTCTGTCACCATTTGATAATGAGTTTTTTGCTTTGCACCATTTACAACAGGTACATTCTTTTTTGCACCTTCATTTAACTTTACTATTCTTAAAATTTCATCATTTTGAACAAGAGTATAACCTTTTGATTCAAGTACATATATAAGTATTTTTACCAACTCATCTTTTTCTAAAGGTTTATTTGAAATAAAATCAACATTTCCTTTTATTTGAGTAGTAACTAAGATATTCTTATCAATAATCTTAGATGTAATCTTCACTAAATCCATAATCTTTAAATTTTTAAAGTTTATGTTTATTTTCTCACTTGCATTTAGTGTAAAAGTAAGAAATAGTCCTACTAGTAGTACCTTAATCAATCTCATAGTTTAACTCCATTATCTCATTATTTCTTAATATTTCTATGTTTAGGTATTTTGTTTTGCTTATATTGTTGTATACTGCAAAAGCATCAGCATATGAATCTAAAACCTTATTGTTTATTGCTTTTATAATATCACCTTGTTTGAGTCCTAGTTTCCCAAAAACAGAATTTTGATTTACTCTTCCCACTTTGAACCCTTCTATTTTAGAACCATTTCTTAACTCTTCTATTGCTATATTTTCCCAAACTTTATCAGGGTTTTGTACATAAGAGTTTAAATAGTCTCTTTTTACAGTAACACTATCATCTTTAACAACTATGTTTTCATTTATATTATTCGTTTTTCTTGATATTTCATAAGAGATATTCTCTTTAGCTTTTGATATTTCAAGTTTATATTCTTTTGCTTGTTTCTCAAAAATCACATGATTTTTAAAAAGTTTTGTAAGAATATATCCATCAAGTTTTTCATATTGAGCTATAAAGTAGCTTTTCTTATCTCTCTTATTTTCTATAATAGCCCAACCAGTATTTGAACTTGTAGAGTAAATACCTTTTAAATTATAAGAAGACAAACTTTTAATATTTTCTCTTTTTGTTTGTGTTTTAGTAATAGAAGGTCTTTGCACACGAGTATTATAAAAACCATCATATTTATTATAGTCAATATCAGAACTAGGCTCTTTTAAATACTCTACAGAACTTTTAGGTAAAAAACTTCCTAAAACACTCATAAGTATATATACAAACAATGCTATATAAATAAAAGGTATTAATAATTTAACTAATTTATTAAAATTTGTATTCATAAACATACCTTCCATCTTTAAATTTCATTTGTCTTAATACATTTGAATAAGAGTTTTTCATACTACTTGTAGCTTCTAAATAAACTATAGCTTTTCTATCAAAAATATTTATACTTCCATAAAGCTTTCCAAAAATACCATCTGCTTTTATTTGTACATTTTCATAGTCTAAAATGGAATAAGTCAGGTATATATTTGTAAGAGGTGTTGGAAACATTGATTTAAAGCTATCTAATAATCTTACATTTTTAATAGATACTTGATTATAAAACAAGTAAGTATCTATAGATAATTTTTCTATATTTGCGACATTTATTTGCTCAAAATAAATATCTGAATACTTTAAGTCAAAACCTAAAATCTTATTTTCAAACTGCTCATTTGAAATAACAATATTTTTTTCTTCTAGCTTTTTCTCTAAGAAATAAAAAAGCTCTTGTTTTGGTAGTAAAACCATAGATATAAAAATAAAAAATATCACATAAACTAAACTCTTTAGTAATTTTTTCATTATCTATATCCTATTTCTAAAGCAATATAATCTTTTTGTAGTTCCATTTTTTCTATAATCAACTGCTTATTTAAGACTCTATTTAAAAAGTCATTTAACACTTTACTATCTTTTGATTCTATTTTTACTTTTAGATTTTTTTGAGTTTCAACTTTTAAAATTTTATGTTTTCTAAATTTAGAACTATTTACTATTTGATTAATTGTATTAATACTATTTTGCTTATTAGCCCAAGAATTACTAAGATTTCTATACTCTTTTGCTTTTTCCTTTAAGCTTTCAAACTCTTTTGCTTTTTTATTAAAACTATTTTTTTGCTCATTTAATTGCTGAAAAGATAAAAGTACTAAGGTTAGCATCAATGCTAGTATATATAAAGGATTTATTTTATTCATATTTTAATCCTCACTTTTAGAGTTTGCCCTACTTTTCTAAATGATAGGATTTCATATTTTTTACTTAAGTAGTTTTTTAAGCTTTCTGTATTATTTGTAGATTTATATTCTAATTCAAAGTTTCTTTTTTTGATTTGAACACTCTCAAGAGTAAATCTTTTATCTTTTAAAATATAAGAAACTGCTTCTCTTAATTCAATTTGGCTTTTTTGTTTTAGTTTATAAGTGTCTAAAATAGAGTTTGTTTGAATCATCGAACTAGGTAGTTTACTTGCTTTTTTTGTTGATTCTATTTTTTCTTCTAAAGTTGAGATTTCACTAGTGTAATCAAAGATTTTAAATATATTTACAAAACATATTAAAAGCATCACAAACAGCAATGAATAAATTTGTTTAGAAGACAATGAACTGTTATATAGTTTTATATCAACTTTATTTGAGGAAAGTTTTATTTTTTCTAAATTCTTCTCTAAATCAATACTTTGAGTTAATAAAGCACTTGGAACTTTTACTAAGATGTCATCTTGTGTATATAAAAATGCTTTATTGCAAATAGTAAATTGTTTGAACTCTAAACATTCAGTTTGAGCAAAATATATTGAATTTACTTGCGAACTTGAAATTCCAGCATTTTTTATAGCCTCAAATATCTTTTTATTTATATATGCAAAACATAAATACTTACCATCTTCAAGTTTTAATACTTGATACGAAAGTTCATTTGTTGTTTCTAATACATCTTCAAAAAGAGTAGGCAATACATGCCTTGCTTGTGTACTGTTTTTTACAGGTATATCAAAAACTCTAACCCAATAAAACTCAGGGGATAAAATAATATCAACCCTATCTTTTATATTTACTTTACTATCTAAACATAAAAAGAGTTTTTTATGTTTATTTGAAACTAAGCTCAAAGTACTTTACCTTTCCTTCTTTATCTAAAATATAATATCCTTTTAAAATCTCTTTTAGATACATAACTTTTATTTTTAATTCATAAAGTTTACCCTCATTTGAAGAAGATAAAAATCCTAATCTATCTTTTATCTTTAAAATACCATCACTATAGGTTTGTTCAATAAAAGTAATTATTATATCATCTACTTGCTTACTATTTTGAAGCTTTGGAGCTCCTTTTAAAAGATACTGTAAATTTTCAAAACCATCTACTGAGTTATCCAAAAAAAACTCTTGAATAGGTTCGTATTTTTTTCTATCCTCTTGAGTCTTTGAGTTTCTTAATAAATTTAAATCATACTTATCATACTCAACAAGTGAAAGTTGTAAATCAATATCTTTTATAGAAAAAGGTATCCCTTCTAAAGGTGGTAAATCATCTGGGTATTTTTTGATAAATTTTGAAGCTTCAGTTTGGGCATTTTTTACCATCATCAAAAGTTGGGCTTTATTTAGCTTATAATTTTGTTCACTTATATACTCATTTGTATCATCTAAATTTTTTAATATCAAAGCAGAAATAGAAGTGATAAATAGAAGTGATACTAAAAGAACAATGGATTTTTTCAAAGCCTAACCTAAATTCATAGAAAAGATTGGAAGAAGCATAGAAATTACAATAAATCCAATAGTCACACCAACAAAAAGCATAAATATAGGTTCTAACAAAGATAAGAAAAGATTTGTTTTATCTTTATTTGCTTCATTGTATAAACTAGCTAAATTGTTTAATATCTCAGATAATCTACTTGTATCTTCACCTATTGCAATAGAATGAATAAAAGCTTCATCGATTTTATAAGTCTTATTTGAGTGAAGTAAACTTGATAACTTCTTACCTTCAACAACACTTGAAGAAGCATCAACAAAAACTTTTTTTATTACACTATTTTTTAAAATATTTGCACTTAAGTTTATAGCTTGAACTATAGGAACACCTGATTTTATCAAAATAGAGTTCATATATGAAAACCTAGAAAGTTCAGCTTGCTCTATCATAGTTGAAAAAAATGGTAGTTTTAAAACTAATTTATCAAAAGCATATTTAAAGGCTTTTGACTTTTTCATCAAAAATACAAACATAAAAACAAAAGATAAAATAAAGGCTAAAATATAAGCATAATTATTTGAAAAGAAATCTCCTAGCGCAATAACTATTTTTGTACTTTGAGGAAGTTCTTGATCTATTTGAGTAAAAATATCAGTAATCTTTGGCACTATGAAACTAAGCATAAAACCAACCATAAAAAGTGAAATAAACAGTATAAATAAAGGATAAGCTAAAGCTTGACTTGCTTGCTTTTTAACTCTATCTTGTTCTTTTAGAAAAGTTGCCAACTCTAAAAGAACTGATTCTAAAAGCCCACCATTTTCACTAATTTTTATTGATTGTTTATAAAACTCAGGAAGCTTTACTACGCTTTGAGAATCAAGTGCCACATAGAAGTTTTTTCCTTCATCAAGATATGTTCCAATTGACTCAAAAAACGAACTTAAAGTTTTATTGTTTTTATATCTTTGTTTTAAAAGCTCAATCGCAGAAATCAAAGATATCCCAGAGTTCAAATAAATACTCAAATCTCTACTAAGATAAGATAGCGTTGATAAATCTAAAGTTTTTTTTCTTTTAAAAGAAACTTTTGAGAGATTGAAATTTTCCTCTTCAATAGAAGTATATAAAATAGCTCTAGCTTTTAGTTTAGCTTTTGCTTCTTGTAAGTTTGATGCTTCAAGTTTAGCTTTTACTTTTTTACCATTTGAATCAAAACCTTGATATTTAAAAAGCATCTTTTACCTCAACTATATTTTTATTAAAAACTTCAAAAGCATCACTTAAAGACTCAAAAGTACTTGGCTTATCATAAATAGAATTAAATATATATACTTTATTTTCTAAGGTATCTAATATAAACTCATTTGTTTTAAAGTCATTATTGATACTAAATTTGAAAACCACATCATAATCTACATCATTTATTCTTATTTCATCAAACTGCTTTAAAGTTTGTCTTGATTCATACTCATAAACTTCTGGTTTTTCAGAGAAAAAGCTATTAACAATTTCTTTTTCTTGTAATACTCCATCAACTTTTACATAACAATCAAAACTATCATCAATACAAACAAACTCTAAACTTTCTGAGAAATCATATGTATTAAGTAATGAAACTTTTAAATTTTCTAAACTAATCTTTTTATTGTTTGTTTGAGTATTAAAATTATTAGTTGAAAAAACTAAGAAATATGTAGCAGAAACTATTACAATTACAATAATAAGCTCTATTAGAGTAAAAGCTTTTTTTACTCTAATATCACTCATTTATTACTTACACTTTGAGTAGTAAATATCATCTTCAGTGCTTTCTTTTTTATCAGCACCCTTAGATACTAAATCAAAACCACCCTCATTTGAAATATAAATGAAGTCATTACTCCACGCATCTTTTGGAAGCTTTCCATCTTCAAAATATTTCTTTTCAACTAATAAACCTAAACCCTCTTGTGTTTGAGGATAAGAAGAGTTGTCTAATTTATACATCTTTAAAGTTTGTGCAATACTTTTCATCTGGATACAAACTATCTTATCTTTTGCTTCATCACTTTTACCTGTAAGGTTTGGTAATACAAAAGCAGCTAGTAGTCCTAAGATAATAATTACGACCATTAATTCCATTAAAGAAAATGCTTTTTTCACTTTTTGCAACCTTTTTTAAAATTATGATATTATAGTGTCTTTTTCTTAAAATAAATTGTTATTTATTCATATTTTATTGTTCTTGGAAGCTGTGTAACTAAATTGTTATATTCTTCTTTACTAAGAGATATACTAAGCACTATACTATCAGTAAACTCTTTATCTTTAATAACTATTTCCATAGAGTTTAAAAGATACTCTAATTTAGACAACTCAGGATATTGACAATAAAGCTTTTTCGTTATTAATTCTTTGTATTCAAAAAACTCTGCTTTGTTTATAACTTCATTTACACTTGAGCCATAAGCTCTTACTAAGCCACCAGTACCTAGTTTAATTCCACCAAAATATCTTACAATTATTACTGCACTATTTATTATGCCTGCACCTGCTAAAACAGATAGACAAGGTTTTCCAGATGTTCCTTTTGGTTCTCCATCATCACTACTATTTTCAACAACTTGTCCATACTCATTTAAATATCTATAAGCATAAACAAAGTGTCTTCCTTTTGGGTGTTCCTCTTTTAGTCTTTTCATAACTTCATCAAATTTATCATAAGACATCACATGTGCTATAAACTTTGATTTTTTCTCTTCATACGTGTTTTCAAACTCTTCTTTTACAAACTTCAAATAAAATCCCGTAATATTAAAATAGATTATAGTATATATAAACTATTCTTGATAAAAATTTAACTATAATTTCGCATGAGATTAGACCAATACCTAAAAGACAACTTTCAAATACAAAGTAGAAATAAAGCAAGTGAACTTATAAAAGCAAATAAAATAAAAGTTGATGACAAAATAATTACTAAACCATCCTTTGATGTAAATGAAATAAATAAGATTGAAATACTTGAAGATGAGTTTTATGTAAGTCGAGCTGCGTATAAACTAAAACACTTTTTAGAAGAACTTCCAAGTTTAAAACTTGAAAATAAAAATGCCCTTGATATAGGAAGTAGTACAGGTGGATTTACACAAATACTTCTAAATCAAAATGTAAAAAGTGTAACTTGTGTAGATGTTGGTTCAAACCAATTACATGAGAAAATAAAAAGTGACAAAAGAATTAACTTTTTTGAAAACACAGATGTACGAGACTACAAAAATGAAAATGGCTTTGAAATAGTAACTTGTGATGTATCTTTTATTTCTATTTTAAATATTATTGAAGATATAAATAGATTAAGCACTAAAGATATAATCATCTTATTTAAGCCTCAATTTGAAGTTGGAACAAATGTAAAAAGAGATAAAAAAGGTGTGGTAAAAGACAAAAAAGCAATAGAAAATGCTAGAACTAAATTTTTAGATAACACTAGACTTTTAAATTGGGAACTAAAATACAACTCAAAAAGTAAACTACAAGGAAAAGATGGAAATGAAGAAGAACTTTTCTACTTTAGTAAATAAAAACACAATAACTTCTATAGCAATAGGAGGCTTTGATGGAATGCATGCAGCACATCAAAAACTTTTTGAGAAGCTAGATGAAAATGGTGCTATTTTATCAATAGAATCAGGTTATGCAAACTTAACACCTAAAAGTCACAGACAAGAGTATTCAAAATATCCTATTTACTACTATGTACTTGATAATATCAAACATCTTGAAGGAAAAGAGTTTATAAAACTTCTGAAAGAAGAGTATCCGAACTTAAAAAAAATAGTGGTTGGATTTGATTTTTGTTTTGGTAAAGGTAGAAAAAACTGCGTAAAAGAACTAGATGAACTTTTTGATGGAGAAGTTGAAGTTTTAGATGAGGTTAAACTAGATGATATAGCTGTTCATTCAAGAGTTATAAGACAGTATCTAAAAGATGGTGATATAAAAACTGCAAACAAACTTCTTGGAAAAGAGTATAAAATTTATGGCAGACACATAAAAGGTCAAGGCTTAGGAGCAAAAAGTTTTGTACCAACAATAAACCTTTTTGTAGAAGAATTTTTACTTCCAAATGAGGGAGTTTATGCCACAAAAACTATACTAAATGAACAAGAGTATAACTCTATAACTTTCTTAGGACATAGAGTAACAACTGATGGTAGCTATGCAGTTGAAACACATATATTAGATGAAGAAGTAAAAAATGAAGAGTTTATTGTACAAGTAAAATTTTTTGAAAAATTAAGAGACAATAGTAAATTTGATAACTTTGATAATTTGAAAAAGCAGATTCTTTTGGATATAAAAGAAGCTAAAGACTACTTTATAAAGGAATAGTAAGTTTTAGTTTTCTTACTTTTCTATTGTTTATAAAAACAAATGCTTTTTCTAATATAATATTTTTAGAAGTGTAAGTAGCTTTTTTTGCTTCAACTTTATAATTATTCATTTTTCCTTTAATATTCTTCATGATAAAATCACCTTCTAGAAAATAGGCTTTTCTAAAACTAAAATTTATATTTTCTTTTATAAAAGTTCCATTCTCATAAAATGATGCTTGAGAAATAACCTGTTCTTTATTAAAAAAATTTAAACTTTTTAAGTTTTTCTAAATCAACTCGTTTAACATCTGATTTTATTTTATATAAAACACTTTCTTCATTTATTTTAAACTCTTCAATTTTATTAAATATAATTTCTGTAGAACAAAGAGGTGATAAAAAAAAGAAAAAAGAAAAGAAGATTTTTATCAAAATTAGAATACCGTTAAAATAGATTTTATTCAAAAGAGTATAAACCATATAAACTTAAAGTTTATATGGTTTTAATATTAAAGTCCATTATCTGATTTATAAATAGAAAGGTCACTACTAGAAATAAAATTCTCTGAGAATTTATAACCAGTAAGTAATTCTCTTTGTTCTTCTATCTTATAAACTCCATTATCATTTACAACTCTAAGATAAAGTATTTCTTTTTCACTATTAGAGGCATCTAAAAACTTTAATTTTAAATAACCATTAACTGTGTCTTTTTCCCATATCCCTACAATATCATCAAAATTTGAACTAATCTGATAATAATCACCCATACCATCATTAACTTTTATTGCTTTTAAAATATGCATTGATGAATCAATCATTACAACTGTTTCATCTCCCATCTGTGTATACATATTATTATTTAAAAATGATGTTTCTAATTGATCTAGATTTTCAATTGTCATTCCATTATCAGCGGCAATCCAATCCCAAGCTTCCCAAGGATAAACCGTATCTTTAGTAATTTCAAAATTAACAGTTGTTTTAAATACATTTGTATAACCTGATAATAACTCTGTTTTAAAAGTAGTAAAAGTTCCTTCTTCTAAATTATCAGGATCAATATATGTTACTTGATTTGGATTAGCTGTTGCTGTAATATTTATAGACCAAGAATCTTGGTCAGTTACATAATTTCCTGAGTCATTTTTATAATGTTCAACTCCAGTAATTGTATTTGTTGAGCTATTAAAACTCATTTGGTCATACCAATCATCTCCTTGAATTATAAAATCACGAGATGTTAGTTCACCAAAAGTCAATGTATCTACAGTAGATAAAATATCAATTTCAGTAATATTTTGGAAAAATTCCATAACATCAGAACCAGTCCAAAGATAGTCTGATTCTGTATATCCAACTAAATAATTAGTATTGAACACAATTTGATTGTTTGTATTAAGAGAAATCTCTGCATTAAACTTATAAATATCATTCATTGTAATATTTATACTATCATTATCACTACTCCATGTTCCAGCTTCTTTAGTTGTTGAAACTATCTTTTTATTTCCATTTTCCCAAGTTCCATCTTGAATTGCAACATAAACTTTATTGTCATCTTTTAACATAAAATAAGTATTATTTTTTTCAAAATGTGAACCCTTAAAAATGCTCCATATAATAGACCTTGAATATCATTTGAATAAGTGGCATCTGCATTCCAATTCCAATCCCAAGTATCATCATCAGAAGAAGCAGTTAATTTTTCACAAGTATTTTTAGTTCTATATAAATCACTGTATATTTTTCCAAACATATTATTTACTTTTAAAGTATTTGAATTAGTACAAGTTTCTACAGTTTGTTCATTATCAATTATGTTAACAGATAAGTTGTCTGATGAATAAGAAATTGAAATAGTCTCATCATCTCCTTTTGTAAATGCACCATAATCTTTTTCATACATCGATATATCAACAGTTGTAGAGTCAAATTTTGCAATATCTAACCACTCTAATTTAGAATCACTAAACAATGCTGTTTGACCACTTGAGATAGTCTGAGTTGGGTAAGCTAAATCTTGAGTTTCAAAACCAGCAAAATATGCAGTAGTAGTTTCAGCTGTAGCTCCCTTAACTCTAGTTCTTACTTTTGCTATATCAAAAACCTAAATTCATTGTCTGATAATCTGGAATATCAATAACTTTTGCACTACCTAATGCACCATTTGTATCATATACTTGAAGTGATAATTTTCCAGTACTTGGATCGATACTCATAACAAAAGCTAAATCTAAATTATCAAATGCTGTATAAGAAGTTTCAGACGGTAATAAAAGAGTACCTTCATAAACATTTGAATCTAAACTTCCTCCATCCAATGAAACTGTACTTGATATAGTATTTTCATCAGAATATATATCTTTTCTAAATAATAATATATTTTGTCTTCTCTTACACTAATTTGTGAGTAAATTCCTGTTAAAATCATGTCTATCAAACATATAAGAATTAAATTCACCTCTATTGAGTACTATCAGCTGCTTCATCAAGTCTTATATTAGCTTTAATCATCTGTTTATCTGTGTCAAATACTGTTTTAACAGAAGTTCTTGACTCTAATCTTCAACTTTTTTGAATAAGTGTTACAAGACTTTGTTGATTTCATCAAATGATACAGTATTACCATCGACTTTATATCTGTCATCTCTAAGTTCTGATTAAATAGATAACCATCTAAAGTAAATGATGCTTGTGCAACTCCACCAACCTCAACAGCTGAAATTCCATCAGTACTTAATTCATAATGCTTTTTGTCAGTAAAAACATCACTAGTAATTGATGAAGCATATTTTACTTGCTAATAAATTAATATGATTAGTAATATTTGAACTATCAGCTAATAGTTTTGTAAAAAAATTATTCCACTTCCAGAAGTTTGTGCTTCCATAGTTGCAACTTTTTCCACTAAATAATTTGAAATTAGCTACTGCTGTATAAACTACATATCTAGCAGGTACAATTTGAATATTGTTCAACAAGCGTTGAGTTTAGTGTATTTTGAATTAAACTAACAGCTAATGATAAAGCTGTGTCATATGATTCTTTTAAAGAATTACCATCAGTAGATAAAGCCATTTCAGGAGTTAAACCATAATCAGTCATTTTTAAGAAAGTATGAACTGCTATTGTAGCTTGTAAATCTGCATAGTCGTAAGATTGCACATTATTCTCAGCAAATGGCTTAAATGGGTCTAAATTAAAGTTACTAATTCCAATTCCATAATTTTCTAAAAAGATTAATAATTTGATTTTGAGTAAATCCATTTACTTCCATTGTTGTAAGAGGAGAAATTACTGTACCATCACCTGCATAAGCTTTGATGTTACCATCAAAATCTTTACCTAAATGTTTTACCTTTTTCATTTATTAGAATAGGTGTTCCCTCTGGTATAATTTCATGAAAATAAATCCACCATCATAAGATGTACTATAAGTAGAAATAGGTTCATTTGTATCACAAGTATTATTTGTATTTAAATCCGCACAGAAATTAGCCATACTAAATATGGATCAACTGCTACCATTCTTGTTGGACATCTTCTTTTACTAAATCAAGTTCTTCAAGTGTTATTCAATTACTGTTGAATTCGAAATGTTAATGAAGAAGAATTATCATGTCCAGCATAATATGTATAAATAGAGTAAGTTCCATCCCCATTAGAACTTAAAATATCATAATCCCCCAACTAGCAATAAGTTTTAAAGTTCCATCACTTAACTCTTCATAAGTAAACTCTTCTGTCCAACCATATGAATCAAAGTTTGATTTATCCGCATCTCTCTATAAATCTTACCATCTGCAAAATAATAAGAAACTCCATCAATTCTTGAAATTTTTCTTTCCATCTAAACATAAATAAGTAACAGCACTTGGAGATGTAGGAGCAACATCAGTTAAAACTGTGTCTAATTCAGTTTCTGAATATGAAACAAAATCAGTAGTTATATTGTCTGAACCATCATTAGAATATCTGACAAATAGTAAGTGACTGTATATCCTGTATCTGTTTTTGCTAAGATATCATAAGCACCATCACTAAATAAAACTTTTATTGTTCCATCAGATTGTTCAGTAACACTTGCTGTTTCAGTATAATCAAACCACTATCACCTAATACTAAACCTTCATTTGTAAAATAATAAGTTTCACTATCTGATATTACAAGTTTTTGACCAATAATATCATTTAAAACAATAGAATTATTTACAGGCCTCTTCATCCTCATAAATATAATCAATTAAAGTTTGACCTGTTAATACTTTATTGTTCTCTTTTAATGTAATATTTAAAATAATATCATCAATTTTTGAACTACTTGCAGTTGGTGCATCTTGCATATCTAAATCTGGGTCTTCTGTCCATTTGTTAGTATAGCTCGTATCAGAATAACTATCATACCATGTATACGAATACTCACAAGCTGCAAATCCATAAGATTCAGCTGCTGTAGAGCCTTCAACTAACTTACCATCTCTACAATCATACTGCCAATTTGAACCTAAATCACTTAACTCAAGCGGTGTAGCAAATAGTTTGTTTAAATCAATAGTAATTGAAGACTCATCATCAGTTGTTTCAAAATCAGTATGTGTATACTGCCCATTTCCATCAAATGCAGCTTTTATAGCCTCAATATCTGCTTTATTATCACTTGTAAATTCATTTTCATATCCAATTGGGAATATTACAGCAATATTTACAGGCTTCTTTTAAATACTCTTTTGAAGCTAATACTCTTGGAGAAGATATAACTTTAAAGAAATCACCTCTATCTAAAATAGTAGGAGCATCTATATCAAAGTTTATATATTCATTTCCACTTGTTGCAGTTTGTGTAGCAAAATCTGAATCAATACCCCATTGATAAGCAGATAATTTTTCTAGTTTAAATGCAATACCTAAAATAGTAGCTCTTAAAGTATTTGCATCATCATAAGTCATAGTATCATTTTGGTATGTATAAGAATCACTTGATGATTGTAGTATTTACCAAGATTATCACTTAAATCTTTTAATTTTGTAGCAATTTCATGCATTCTATCTGTAGCTGTTGTAGTAAGTTTTGCTGTTGAAGCATTATCTATTAAGCTATCAGTATTTACAAAATCCATTACACTATTTCTAACTAAAGCATTTAACTTAGTTCCTATATAGGGACTATCATCTGTACTATTTGAAATATTTACTAAACTATTAATAGTATCACTATTTGCAACTTCTGCTATAGAGATTAAAGTTGTAACAACAGAAGCTTCATCACCTTGTAAGTGTTGCTAAAATATCTTTTGCTTCTTGAAGTTTTGTATCAATATCTTCTATCTCTGGGTCTATACTATCTTATTTATCTAAAGCTTGAGTAAACTTATCCTTTTCAATATTAACATGAAATCTTGAATAGCTTTTTCACCTGCTTCATCTGTAGCAGTTACTTTGAACTGGTAAGTTCCTACATTATCAAGAGTAGCAGTTGAAGTTAATATTCCATTTGTAGCATCAAAACTCATCCAAGAAGGAAGTAGTTCTCCACTATCAAAAGTAACGTCATAAGTTACACTTCATTTCCATGCTTAATATCAACATCATTAAAGTATGGTTTCACATCTAATGAGAAAGAAGATATATTATCTGCTGATATTGTTTTGTTCAGCAATTGAACCTACTTTTATTGGCTTGTCATTAGTATTTTTAACCTCAATATTGAATGCAGGTAAAGGAATAGTATCATTTCCTTCAGTTACTGAAATAATGATTTTTCATATAAACCTACATCATCATTTGAAGGAGTACCACTTAATTCTCCTGTATTAGGATTTATATCGTTCATCCAAGAAGGTTATTTTTTTTCAATACTAAATTTAAAGTTATTACTATTATTATCACTTGCCGTTGGAATAAATGAGTAAATATCATCTTCATTTATTTCTGTATCAGGAGTACCTGAAATTGATGGTGGAGTTTGATTTACTGTATCCCACTCTTATTAAATCAAACTAATTGTAATACTATCAGTAGCATTACTTTCATCTGTTACTATAATATCAAATGTATGTTTTGCTACATCACTTAAAGTTAAATCTCTATTACTTGTAACTTTACCATTATCATCAATACTTAAAAAAGATGGTGCACTACTTGATAAAGAGTAAGTTAATGTATCATCAGATGTATCAACAGATTTAGTTTCTATAGATATTTGATTATAAATTGAAGCATCAATTTCAATAGGATTACTATAATCATTAATCCCATCAATAGTTAACTTAGGTTCAAGATTAACAACTGATAAATTAAATACTATAGTATCACTTCCACCAGGATTAGTAGCAGTTATTGTAATACCAGAAGAATCAATTTGATAATCTGAACTTGTAGGAATACCATACAATTCCCCAGTTACAGAATTAATTTTCATCCATGCTGGATTTCCAGAGATAGTCCAAGAAGTAATTTCATCTCCACCATCTACATTTGGAGTAAATGAATAAGCAGTTCCTGTTACAATATTTGAAGAAGGTGTCCCTGAAACTTCAGGAGCATTATAAGCTGTAGTTGATTTAAATGTAGTGGAATAAGAACCTATTGTTACTTTTGAGTAGACATCCTTTCCTCCTTCAGAAGCAGAAGTATGCTTTATCGCTAATTCTTGACCTTCACTAATAGTTCCAGAAGTACCTGAACTTAATCCATCAATAAGCAATACACCATTATCAACAGAAACAGAAACTTCTACATTTATACCTGAAACAGTAATAGTATTAGAAGAGATTTCAGAATTTTGATCTACATTCGATTGAACAGTGAAGATAAAATCATCAACTAATTCATCTTTAACTTTTGTATAAGATACGAACTTACTTTCAACTCCACCTATTGTAAGTACAGTTTGAGTTTTTGTTTGATAATCATTTGAAGAAGTATGTTTTACTCTAATTTGATCATTAGGATTCACGACTCCATCATCAGATGAAAATTCAGACCAAGTTAAGCCTTTATCAGTTGAGATAGAATATTCACTACCACTTGATATTGATAAGTTAGCCTCTGTATTAATTCCTGCGATTTCTTTTATATCACTTATTATCTCTGTATTTAACTCTTGATTTTGATTAACAGCAAATGCTATTACATTTGGAATAGCATCATTATTAGCTTCAGGATCAGCTTTTGTTATTGAACTAAACTCATAAACTTGTGTTCCAATTTTAAGCTTAGTAATAGATTCTTTACTAAATTCTGATGAAGCTGTGTGTTCAAGAATTAAAGTTTTATCACTAGCATCAGCACTTAAAGTTGCAGATGTTACAAAATCTCCATTTCCAATTTTAAATCTACCATTTTCTACACTAATAGAAACATCAGAGTTAAAGTTCGTTAAAGTATTCTCTTTTGTAGTAATTACACTAGAAGGCTCTACATCTTCTGTATTAGAAGAAGAACTTAATGTTATTACATCAGGGATAGCATCTTTTACTGGTGAGAATAATTTAAATTTACCTTCAACACCTCCTATTGTTAAAATTGCTTCTGAAGAGCTAGAAAATGTATTTAAGGAATCTGCTCTTAATTGAATAGTATCACCATTTTTCACTTCAATATTTGAAGTTATACTTGTAAAACTTCCATCATTTAAACTATATTCAATATTATTAGCAGAACCAGATAAAGAAAGTGCACTTGTATCATCTATACCCAAACCACTAACAGTGATTTTAGAACTAGTTAACTTTTCAGTTAATGAATTAGCTTTCTTAAATCCAAAATTAAAATTATCAGGAGTAATATCAGCAATAGATGGATTAGATTGAGTTGTCGAAGTAAAATATAATTTAACTCCCGCAATAGTAATCTCAGATGTCACATCAGTAGAATATTCTGAAGATGAGGTATGTCTAACTTGTAGGTCATCATTATTACTAATTGTTCCAGGTTCATTTGTCCAAGCTCCACTATTAACTCTATATTCACCAATAGCTCCTATACTGATTGCTGCACTACCACCAATAATAGCATCTGATGGAATTTCTACTGAAGAAAATGAAGTAGTACCAGAATCTGTTTTTTGAACGTCTTTCACTGAACTAAACTTAATACCATGTCCTAAAGAAAGTGTACCATCTAAGTTATTCACAGTATTAGGTACACTAGCTAAATTTAATGTAGTTTCCATTCTAGAAGCAACTTCTGCTAAGTCTACAGTTTTAGATACTTCTTGTACTTCTTCTAATGAAGCTAAAGCTTGGTCATCGATTGTATCATCTGATAAATCTGTAACAAGATTATTAATTACTTCATCAGGATTATCTGTTTTTAGTATCGCCGTAGATAATTGTAAAAGCTGTGTATTTGCCTTAGTTTTTTCTCCATCATTACCATTTGTTAAGTCTAAATCTTCTAAATCTACTCCATCAGGTAATGAAATATTAAATGTCTGGGCAATTTGCTCCTTTGCACTCTCTTTTGCCTCAGCAACAGAAACACCATTTCCCATTTTAGTTAAAATATTCTGGGCTGCTATATGTGTAAGAATATTAATATTTATATTAGGAGTAGTTCCTTCAGAAACATCCTCAATTGCACTTAATGTACCTATAGAATAGCCACCTGTAGCCTCATTATAATACTGACCATCTTCAATTATAAATTTAGTAGGACCATTCCATGGTAAATTTGAAAAACTAAATTTATAATCAGATCCAATAGTTACTTCTTCTGAACCAAGTCCATTACTACCTGACTCGGTAAGCTGTATAGCCTTTACCTTAGTTCCTTCAATAAAAGGACCGTGGGTTGGTAATCCTCCT
>CANNZV010004411.1:0-41557 GCA_947561585.1 Caprella mutica | reverse complement strand
ATAGTGACAGACTATGACGCTGGTATTGGAACACCAACCTGTGACAACACTGATAAATTTAGCTTGTTGAATCTATCAACAGAAACACTAAAATTCAGATTTTAATATTTGATACAAAAATAAATTTTGTTGTTTCATTGTTGAAAAGGTTAATATTAAGCAGCAATATGACAAGCATGTTTTTAATGTCTATTTCTTTAAAGTCAATTTAAATCAGAGACCTGCTGAACCGAATTTATATTAAGATGTTGCATATCAAAAGAAACTCTGTACGTGCTATAATTTATATATCCTATGTGAGTTTTGAATTTATGATTTTTATCCGTATGTCTGTGGTTTCATATCGAAGCTAGTTAATGTACCGCAATTTACCTGATTAACTCTATTTTCAAAATTAAGTTGAAACACATCATATTTAAACTTTATTTTGTAATAGTTTCAAAAGCAATTATTAAACAGTTACAGAAAGTTTCAGCTTTGTAATTTTTTTTTTACAGGAGACACCTAAATAGAATGGGAGAGATGTGGAGTGAGGTGGAAATAGGAACTATAATGATGAACACAGAAGAAGAAGAATCCTGGAAAGAGAGGAAGAAGAGAGAGATAAACAGAGGACGTTACCAAGAATTGTGGCAGACGCATACAGAGGTATAAAGGTAGCAATAATAATTTGGTGTTAGAAAGGAGGACATTGGAAAGGCTATAGACAAACTAAGGAATGGGAAAGCTGGAGGATTGGATAGCATGAAAGCGGATATGTATAAGGAAAGTGATGTGATTCTGGGAAGATTGGAAGAGAGTTACAGGAAGTTGATTGAGGAGGGAAACATTCCGGAGTGTTGGAAAACCACAAGAACGGTGATGGTGCCTAAAATAAGAGCCCACAGTATCAGACATGAGGTCCATTGCTATCACAGATGTGTTCTACAAGATACTGATGAGAGCTCTGAGAGAGAAGATAGAGGGACATGTGTTTGAAAGTGGAATGAGGAGAGATGAGCAGGCAGGATTCACAGCGGGAAGCAAAATTGTGGACAACCTGTATGTGCAACAGGAGTGTGTGCAGGAGAGTTACAGGAGGAGGGAGATGATGGTGGTTGTGGCAGTAGACTTCAGGAAAGCTTTCGATTCGGTGAGGAGGGAGACCATTCTGGAGGTACTGAAGCAATATAGAATACCGGGATTGGTGCTTCAGGTTTTTAAGAATGTGTACTGTGACGATAAGATGAGAGTGGAATTGGAGGAGGACAGTCATGCGAAGATTGATGTGAAACGCGGAATCAGGCAGGGATGCACGGCATCAACTCTTCTGTTCAAGTTGCTGACTTACGAGATGAGATGGATTGAGGGAGTGAGGATTGGAGGAACGAGAATCACGACTTTATTCTATGCTGACGATGGACTGATACTAACAGGGAGCGTTCGGGAAGCAAGAGAGGGAGTTGCGGAGCTGATTGAGGTAGCAGGGAGATACAGTCTGGAAGTCAAAGCAAGGAAAAGTCAGTTAATGATCTTCAACTCAGATGAGCCAGTGATGGAAGTGGAAGGGATAGCAAAGGTGGAGGAAATGAGGTATCTGGGTGTGAAGGTGCAAGGACAGAGAAATATGTTTAAAGGCAAGAAAGAGCAGATGGTTAAGACTGAGAGGAAGATGAGTATACTAACTAGCAGTGTAATAGAGGAGAGCTTCCACAGAGTGTTGATTGGTAATGGATATTGGAAGGGAGTGGTGTTGCCGAGGGTGCTGTATGGCTCGCAGGTGGTGAGAATGAGGATGGAGGACATCTAGAAGATTCAGAAGCAGGAGAATGCAGCCATAAGGAGAATGCTGGGAGCGCTGAAATGGGCCACTATAGCTGGAATGAGAGGTGAAGTGGGCATCAGTAGAGTAAGGAGCAGAGTGGCAAGAGGAATAATAGTGGAACAGGGAGATAATCGGATGCTACGGATGATTATGGGGAGCAGCAGAGAAGGCAGGAGAAGTGAATGTTGGGAGAAGACTAGAAGGTGTTTGCAGTGAGCGCTGAAGGTAATAAGCAGAAATGAAGTGGAGAGGGGCCAGAGTGGTGGAAGCTGAGTGGAGGAGTAGTCTAAAGATCTACAGGAGGTTAAAGTTGGAGATGAGAGAAGAGGACTATGGTGGGAGCATGGAGGCAAGAATTTTGTTCGGAGGACCAGCAGCACTTTGTACTCGATTGTGACAGGCTGGGCACAATGGAGAATCATGCGTTAGGCAAACTCTTTGTGTGTGCACGGTTGTAGATCAGACATATCTATTGTCGCCGTCGAAGCAGCGCTTTTATTATTGGTGATGATCAGTATCTTTCATGGTGGTGGGTGTGTGGATTCCGCGACTGCAGAAAAAAACTTGAAAAGTTCTGTTTTGTTGTTGTCAACTCACAAGAAAGTTTTCAAGTTATATGGAATACGTGTCCTGTCAGACACACGAAGCAGATCTCCTGTGCCTCAACATTCTCTAGTGTGGTCCTTCAAGCTGTCAGCAGTATAGCGACGTGCAACTGCCTCATGAAGTGAGAGATGAAAACAAAATCAGCGTATTCGTGAATGTTTTTCACAACAATGTTTGCATATATTGGTTCCAACGCATGAACAATAGCAGCTGAAAAAATTTCTATCTATAGTTTTATAAACAATTAAGATGGGAGTTGCGCAGCCCATGACAAAATGTTCTATCAAAGATGTAAATGTGTATGGGTGAGTGACTGAGTGTTTATTAATATATTTCACAATAAAAAATATGATCAGAGACAATTGAAGAGTAACTTAGATTAGTGATCTACGTGAGAGTTGTATAGTGCTCTACGCGCGTAGATCCCTCAATAATTATGCAGAATAACACCAAATGTAAAGTGCTCTACGTACGCGTGTAGATTACTATAAAAACGGCAAATCGTGACACGTAAAGTCATCTACGCGCGTAGATTACAGGCGTTGCAAGTGAGTGAAGTGAAGAGTGATCTATGCGCGCCAGTGTTATGCGTAGATCATTATTCACTGTAGGTGCTACAGCGTGTGAAGAGTGCTCTACGCAAGTTATGTTACGCGGCCTCTGATTGGTTGAAATCCATTTTCTAAAAATATTGCTCATTTATTGAAAACTATTTCAATGGTGGACTGTGATAGAGGTAACTATAAAAAAATTAGCTTTTTATTGAGATTATAGATGTAAGTTATTGTCAAAAAAAATATAGTTTATAATGAAAAATTTATGTACGGAAAATTATCATTTTTCTTTCAATTATTATTATATTTTTTAAATATTTAGTGATAACATGTTTCATAAATATTTATTATTGAAATTAATAACTAGACACCTTGTCAGCTTCTACAATATTAATCTCACAGGAGAATAATTGAACATTTTTGAAACATTTTTTAAATTGTGAATATAAATTTTAACAAATATGAGTCTATTTATTTCAATTACTATTGGTTCAAGCCAAATTATTACAAGTTTTGTCGCAAAATGTTATGTTTAAAAAGGATTTATCTCATGAGTTAATAACCTGAAATATGAACTCTTATTAATTTTTTAAATCTAGCTTTTGCTAAAATATATATTAGAGATAATATACTACTAAATATACTATATATGTTATTATATATAATTATTACTAAATATACTACATATGTTATTATATATAATTATTACTAAATATACTTAAAATAAAAATGAATGCAACTCACCACTCACCATACAACTCACTACTCACCATACAACTCACCACTCACAATACAACTCACCACTCACCATACAACTCACCACTCACCATACAACTCACCACTCACCATACAACTCACTACTCACCGTGCAGCTCACTACTCAACATACAACTCACTACTCACCGTACAACTCACTACTCACCATACAACTCACTACTCACCATACAACTCACTACTCACCATACAACTCACTACTCTACTCACCGTACAACTCACTACTCACCATACAACCCACTACTCACCATACAACTCACTACTCACCATACAACTCACTACTCACCATACAACTCACTACTCTACTCACCGTACAGCTCACTACTCACCATACAACTCACTACTCACCATACAACTCACTACTCTACTCACCGTACAACTCACCATACAACTCACTACTCACCATACAACTCACTACTCACCATACAACTCACTACTCACCATACGACTCACTATTCACCATGCAACTCACCACTCACTATACAACTCACTACTCACCATACAACTAATTACTCACCATAAAACTCACCACTCACCCTACAACTCACTACTCACCATGCAACTCACTACTCACCACACAACATACCACTCACCATACAACTCACTACTCACCAAACAACTCAATACTCACCATATAACTCACAACTCTCCATGCAACTCACCATACAACTCACTACTCACCATGCAACTCACTACTCACCATACAACTCACTACTCACCATACAACTCACTATTCACCATGCAATTCACCACTCACTATACAACTCAACACTCTCCATGCAACTCATCACTCTCCATGCAACTCACTATTCACCATGCAACTCACTACTCAACTCACCACTCTCCATGCAACTCACCATACAACTCACTACTAACCATACAACTCACTAGTTACCATACAACTCGCCACTCTCCATGCTACTCACCACACTCCATGAAACTCACTACTCACCATACAACTCACTACTGACCATACAACTCGCCACTCTCCATGCAACTTACCACTCTCCATGAAACTCACTACTCACCATACAACTCACTACTTACCATACAACTCACTACTCACCATACAACTCACTACTCACCATACATCTTATCTACTATCTTACAATAATCTCATTGATGAAATACTTATTTATTTCCTAATAATAACTAATTTGTTGACAATATATCAAGTACATGTGATATTCGCAAATCATGTGATATTTTTAGTACTTAATAACATATTTTTTTCTTATGTGAATACAACACCACTCACAACTAGTTAGTGCGCTAACTTTTAACTACCCAACTAGGTAGTGTATCTTGGTAGCTACCTAACTCATGAGTAACCATCTTGTGTATCTAATTATATAATTTTATTTTTAATAACTCAACAAGTGTATCTAGCTAGATACCTAACTTTAGGTACTCAGCTCATAGCCAAACTATAGTATCTAGGTACCTAATTTATAAGTAACCAAGTAATGTTTCTAGGTACCGAATAATATCGCAATTGGTGTATGTAGGCGAATAACTTATAGGGGAGGATGGTCATCAATGGGACACTGGGAACAATGGGACATGCTGAATAACTTTTTTATTTGAGGGTAATTTTTAACGAAATCTTAGTGGTAAATTAGGCATATTTCAATGCATTCACTCGCATTGCATTCAGCGGTTGGGGTGCAGTCAGCTCTGTGTAAAAGCGAAAACGTGTTTTAGAGGTGGGAAAACTAAATTTTTCGTACTTTGATTCAATTGTTATAAATCTTGTTATTTAACATATAAGCTTACGGCATTTTTACATAATATCAAGTAATATGTAAAATATGATCATATGAAAGAATTGTCTTTATACTTTTGTAGTTGAGCCGCTATATCCATATGTTTTCAAAATGGCGTCATGGTGATCATTGGGACAGAAAATTTGGTTAACAATGGGACAGTGCCTTATTGTCAACTAAACCGTCTATTTATTCCATATGAATTAATGAATATCTATTTTTGATACAATAACGAGAACTGTAGCTTCAGGGCATCTTGTAGAAACAGAGCTTCCAGCTGAAGCGGTACTTTCGATCATGTTCAAGGGCTTTAGCAATCTGAGCTCATCACAAAGCAATGCATAGAAAACAAATTTCACTAATAAAAGAAAAAGATGCAGTCTGATGGCAACTGATACACCAGAGAAAGAAAGTTTTTTGCTGGTGTCACTAAGGATAAGGCGTTCGAAATCACTTCATAAAGTATCCGCCGTAGATGGCCTGTGAATTATTGTTCTTGGTCTGGTATAGAACTCTTAATGTAACTGATCCATTCGTCTGAAGAACTTAAATCTCTACCGAAAACGTTGGAAATGAAGATTTATGCACTTGTAGAATTTGATGCGACTTCTAAAACATATTCTGTTGACCAAAAGCATGAAAAAGATATATACGAAATATTGATGTTAGGCGAAGATTCAAGTGCAATGAGCTTAATTTTCCAAAGGTTCTTGACATGGCTTCGGTGAAGCTAGAGGACATTAAACTGATATTATATGAACCAACTAAGTGTGGGACAACATAAAGAGATAATTCGAACTTGTAATTTGACCATAACCTCAACAAGAAACAAGTTTTATCAACTGTCCCATCGTTCACCAGGGTATGTCCCATTGTTCACCTGTGCTGTTATACAATGGGACATTTTTTTTTGTTTTTTATTTAATTTTTTTCTAGTCAACAGAATATGTTATAGCATTTGAGTTAGTTTCATTTTATAAAGGAATATCTATATTACACATGGATTTTTTATTTTTCATACTTTGCCCATAGTAAATGAAATATCAATCTTTCTGTGTTTTTTGTCCCATTGATGACCATCCTCCCCTAACTAGAGCTAGGACATTGGGGCACTTAAAAAAGAGCAGTAGTAGCGGTCAAAACGAGCACTTGTAGCGCTATAAATGTGCAGGAGGAGCGATAGAAAAGAGCATTTGGGGCACTTATCGGAGCATTTGGGGCACTTATCGGAGCATTTGGGGCACTTATCGGGGCATTTGGGGCACTTATAGGAGCATTTGAAGCACTTATCAGTGCATTCGAGAACAGTTATTTGTGCATTTGAGGCAGTTTTTGGAGTGTTTCATGCACCGAAAGAAAAAGCGTGTTACTTATCAAAGTAAGAATTTTAACGAGGTTTTGTTTTTTGAAGAGTTTTTGGATGAAATATACACAAGAATAATCTTTATTTTTATCGATAAATAATTTATTTTGAAAAATCATTATGTAAATATGTAAGGCTCAAAAGTATTGTGCAATACTTGAAAAAACATAAGAAAAAGAACAATAAATGTTGAAACCAAAACGAACGTATGCAGTACATATAATAATTGGAATCTATATTGAGTCTATAATGTTACAGAAAATTCTTGCATCACATGTTGTTGAAGTTTGGTAAGAATGTGAAAGTTAACCCATATTAACAAGATAAAACCATTACTTCTTTAACATTTTTTGACCCTTCATCGTCTATCTGAGACCACATATTTCAATAAAAAGAATAATCTCTACTTCTGTGGAAGTAACAGGGGCACTAGCATAGCGGGAAACATCTTAGAGAGTCAATTCGGGAAATATTTCAGTCTGGTTTCTTCACTACGCCTTGCAAAACATTCAACCCAGTATTTACTTACTCAAACAAATGTACGAAAAAATATGGTATGTAAAATAAAACAAAGATATTTGTAACTAAATAGATATGAATTACGTGAAAATCTAGGGTTACTATTAGAATAGTTACACCTCTTTTTAATTTTTATAGAACTTTTCTAATCAAAGAAAATGTATAAGAAAAGGGTAACAAATTAAATCATTAAAAAAACTGAACAACAATACATTAACTCATTAAGTGAATATAATCAAATTAATCAATGCATGACTAGATTGATGGTAGACATAGAATATATTTGTTAATCCATATAATTTAAAGATGTCATTGTAAGAGCTACATGGCCCTTATAGAACGGATATTTTTTGCCCGAGCTTTACGAGCTTTACCTGTAATATGATTTCTCATCAACATTTGAAATTAGTTAACTATCAAAAAATAAATACGGATACAATTTCTTTGACTGTACCTAGGCAATAGGACACAAACACATACCCTGGTATTTCACAGAAGCTATCTCTCTATCAATATCAAATTCGTATTTTAATCTATTTTAGTTTAAGTATATTCATACGAACTAATTATTGGTAATATGAAAGATGGTGAAAGAAACGTATGAATTATTAATGTTGCCTAAATAAACAGTCTCAGCAATCACTGGTAGATAACTATGTGAAATTAGTTCGACCATTCACGTTTAAGCTTTATGAACCATTAAATACACTTAAAAAGTTCAGTTGTCCACCCGGTAAGAATGATACAGTTATTTGACATTACTCAATCTTGGTGCGCAATATAAGTCAACCAGAGTACATATGGAGCATTTTGGGGAATTTTGAGCATTTTGGGGCGTTTTTGAGCATTTTGGGGCGTTTTGAGCATTTTGGGGCGTTTTTAGCGTTTGGAGCATTATGAGCGCTAGTGGCATTTAACTTATAAATGCCCCAATGTCCGAGCCTTACTTATAACTAAGTACCTGACTATAGTATCTATGTACCTGTCTAGCAATCAACGAAGTAATGTTGCAACCTTATTTCTACTATCCAAAATAGTGTTTCTATGTACCTAGCTAGTAACTAACTACTCAACTACATTTCAAACTGTGTATTTTTTTATAAATATCCATTGCCTAAAATAATTCGAACTTCTATATATTTACACGATTTATAGCGACATAAATCGCATTATTTGAAATTAAACAAATTGTTCATTACATCATTATCATGAGTATACTACCTAAGTCATAAGATATACATTTTCTTCAATAGTCAATCAGTGTTTTAAATCTTGAATATGATAGACAGTGGTTTACTAATTAACACGAAAGTCCACCACAAGTGACTGTATGATAACAAATTAACGTACAAACATTCAACCATTGAATGTACCAGAAACTAATACATTAAAATAATTACATTATATGTTAACACAATTGTATTGTATTTATTGGTAAATAAAATATCAGTTTAGTAAGAAATAGAAGTATACAGTTAAATATAATTATTAATTTTCTCTCTGTAATAATTTACTGCCAAATTATTTCCCCCCAATTTGTATATCACTATATACGTTCACACACCCCGTCACCCATCCATCTCCCTCCCCCCTCCCCTCTATCAGTAGCTACCTACCGTAAAATTTAACAAATTAATGAACCTTGAAATGCAAAGAGAAGCTATAACATGACAACTGATAGATCTCTTTATTGTTATAACCAAATTATATTATAATGTTGAACTATCAATTGATTATTATTGGATCATGCATTTTGACAACTTTTTGTCGTTGTAAAAAAACACATTATTGAAATATTAAAATCGAATTCTCACATTGTATGGATAGCTAATATGTATTATTGTGACATTTTTTTTTATTGTGTCTATTATTTGACTGAAGATTTGTGATATATTGAGTACTTTTTATACTGATGACCTTATTAGATAATATTATTGATTGAATTCATTGTTTATACTACCTAGTTTAATTACTTGATTGAGATGTTTGTAAGTAAATTTAAATATATATTTGGATTAAAAATATTGATTAGTTATTTACACTTTAGGTAACAGGATATTAGGATAAGCTCCGAGCTATCGAACGGTTCCACATTTTCGAGCACGTAAAAAAATATTATAATTATTATTTAACTCTCATAGTAACCTTTTTTTACTTTTTCGTATATCTGGAACCGGTCAATAACTCGGAACTTACCCTATAGTTAGGTATGATTTATTTGGTTGTATTCCCTATACGGCTATACTTTAGTAACTTGGTACCTAGTAACTTACAGTCTTTTAGTTAAAACTTATAGGAAACGTTGCAATGTTTAGACACCCATAGTACTCAGAAACTTGGAAAGTGAATTTTTACAACATAACTATGTAGTTTATACTGTACTAGGAAATGCTCTCTGTTCTCGGTTATATTACTATAAATAATGTAATTATTATATTGAAGATTTCTTATTAATAAAATAATAGAGAATTATCTTCGTAATTTATAAGTTACAAAATGTAGGTATTATTTTCTGTAACTTATAAGTTAAATTATATAACACTAGGCATCGAGTACATATCATATTTAAAAAATTAAAATTAAGTAAAAGAAATAGAAAGAAATTATGAGTGCTTTACTTCACTCGCTTCTATATTTTGGTGCCCAGGCTATTTTACTAACTGACATATTATAAGCGGGGGGGGGGAGAGAAGGGGCACATCTGGGGCAATGGAGGGGACGCATAGGGGGAGGGGATTATAGGGGGAGAGGTACACTATTCAACACGCATCATATGAGAGGATTCCAGCAAAGGCCCCCGCACACGAGCGTTTTTTGTAACGTGCTCCAAATAACACATAATCCTAAAATTTCATTGTGGTCCCCCGCACACGAGCGTTAGTGACGTGCGTCAAATGGCGCATGACCTAAAATATGGGGGCACACGAGAGTCTTTTGAATGCATGTCAAAAGACGGACAATTCTAGACGTATAGTAATGCATCTCCTTGACGCCCGTTGGCTGACGCATAACCAGTGAATTCTATCTAATTTGTTAGATAGAATTGACGGACGTTTTGTTTCCGCATATTTCAATGCTAACTGTAATTAATTAGCAGAGATGCACTTATACATATTGGTAACTGATATTCGTACCAAACACTCTTGCTTGCAAATTATAATCCGTTTAGGTACAGTGTGACTAGTTAGGTACAATGTGACTATGTAGGTACGGTGTGACTATGTAGGTACAGTGTGACTATGTAAGTACAGTGTGACAATGTAGGTACAGTGTGACTATGTAAGTACGGTGTGACTATGTAGGTACAGTGTGACTATGTAGGTACGGTGTGACTATGTAAGTACGGTGTGACTATGTAGGTACAGTGTGACTATGTAAGTACGGTGTGACTATGTAGGTACAGTGTGACTATGTAGGTACGGTGTGACTATGTAGGTACAGTCTGTAAGTACGGTGTGACTATGTAGGTACAGTGTGACAATGTAGGAACAGTGTGACTATGTAGGAACAGTGTGACTATGTAGGTACAGTGTGACTATGTAAGTACGGTGTGACTGTGTTGGTACAGTGTGACTATGTAGGTACAGTGTGACTATGTAAGTACGGTGTGACTATGTAGGTACAGTGTGGCTATGTAGGTACAGTGTGACTATGTAAGTACGGTGTGACTATGTAGGTACAGTGTGACTAGTTAGGTACAGTGTGACTGTGTAGGTACAGTGTGACTATGTAGGTACAGTGTGACTATGTAGGTACAGTGTGACTAGTTAGGTACAGTGTGACTGTGTAGGTACAGTGTGACTATGTAGGTACAGTGAGACTATGTAGGTACAGTGTGACTATGTAGGTACAGTGTGACTATGTAGGTACAGTGTGACTATGTAGGTACAGTGTGACTAGTTAGGTACAGTGTGACTATGTAGGTACAGTGTGACAATGTAGGTACAGTGTGACTAGTTATGTACAGTGTGACTATGTAGGTACAGTGTGACTATGTAGGTACAGTGTGACTATGTAGGTACAGTGTGACTAGTTAGGTACAGTGTGACTGTGTAGGTACAGTGTGACTATGTAGGTACAGTGTGACTATGTAGGTACAGTGTGACTAGTTAGGTACAGTGTGACTGTGTAGGTACATTGTGACTAGTTAGGTACAGTGTGACTAGTTAGGTACATTGTGACTATGTAGGTACAGTGTGACTAGTTAGGTCCAGTGTGACTGTGTAGGTACAGTGTGACTAGTTAGGTACAGTGTGACTAGTTAGGTACATTGTGACTATGTGGGTACAGTGTGACAAGTTAGGTACAGTGTAACTGTGTAGGTACAGTGTGACTATGTAGGTACAGTGTGACTAGTTAGGTACAGTGTGACTAGTTAGGTACATTGTGACTGTGTAGGTACAGTGTGACTAGTTAGGTACAGTGTGACTAGTTAGGTACATTGTGACTATGTAGGTACAGTGTGACTATGTAGGTACAGTGTGACTATGTAGGTACAGTGTGACTATGTAGGTACAGTGTGACTAGTTAGGTACAGTGTGACTGTGTAGGTACAGTGTGACTAGTTAGGTACATTGTGACTATGGTGACTATGTAGGTACAGTGAGACTAGTTAGGTACAGTGTGACTGTGTAGGTACAGTGTGACTGTGTAGGTACAGTGTGACTAGTTAGGTACATTGTGACTATGTGGGTACAGTGTGACAAGTTAGGTACAGTATAACTGTGTAGGTACAGTGTGACTATGTAGGTACAGTGTGACTAGTTAGGTACAGTGTGACTAGTTAGGTACATTGTGACTATGTAGGTACAGTGTGACTAGTTAGGTCCAGTGTGACTAGTTAGGTAAAGTGTGACTATGTAGGTACAGTGTTACTAGTTTGATAGCCTACCCTTCAGTGTGACTAGTTAGATAGACTACAGTGTGACTAGTTAGATAGCATACAGTGTGACTAGTTAGATAGCCTACAGTGTGACTAGTTTAATGCAGTGTGACTAGTTAGATAGCCTACAGTGTGACTAGTTAGATAGCCTACAGTGTGACTAGTTAGATAGCCTACAGTGAGACTAGTTTGATAGCCTACAGTGTGACTAGTTTTATAGCCTACAGTGTGACTAGTTTGATAGCCTACAGTCTGACTAGTTTGATAGCCTACAGTGTGACTAGTTTGATAGCCAACAGTGTGACTAGTTTGATAGCCTACAGTGTGACTAGTTATATAGCCTACAGTGTGATCAGTTAGATAGCCTACAGTGTGACTAGTTAGATAGCCTACAGTGTGACTAGTTTGATAGCCTATAGTGTGACTAGTTTGATAGCCTACCCTACAGTGTGACTAGTTAGATAGACTACAGTGTGACTAGTTTGATAGCCTACCCTACAGTGTGACTAGTTAGATAGACTACAGAGTGACTTTAGATACAGTATGTTTAGTGCATGTCACCACAGTACAATGATAGGGGGGGGGGGTAGACCAGTTGTATGTTATTATTTTTTCGAGAACGTCGGGTGACGTCAGCAATATTGAACCAATCACAGCACAGGCTCAGAGTGTCACATAATATGATTCAAAATGTAAACAAACAAAGATGGCGAGCCCACGTGAAAAGACGCGACTTAAAAAATGTTCATTTAAATCTTGTAGAAATACTACAAAGAACAGTTCAAAACTCTTCTTTAACTTTAGGAAACATGATTTCAAAGAGTGGGTTAAAATTTGTGATATAACTGATATCGAGGAAGAGGCCAATCTTAGTAAATTATCAGAATCAACTGTACTAAGAAATTGTTTCATATGTGAGGCACATTTCTCTAGATGGCAGTTCACTAAAATTTTGACTCCATATAAGACCAAACTGAGGAAGGATGCAGTCCCATCTCCATCAGCAGGTAGGTACTAATGTTTTCTAACTATAGCTATTACTTATTAAGTTATTACCCAGGTATCATAGTAATTGATTTATATGTTGGTTAGTAACTAGGTACATAGTTAAGTTCCTATGTAGCCAGTCTGAAGAATATGGAACTTTTTCTAAGATTCGAGACAAAACTGAGCCTAATTTTAGAATTTCTGAGGAAGTCTTTGAATTAATTCCTAGGTTACCATTAATTTTGTTGAGCAGCTGAGTCAGTTTTTGAATTAATTCCAATGTTACCAACTTACCATTAGTTTTGCTACAGTCTGCAAAATATGGGACATTCTCAACATTTTCCGTGCGAACAATCCTTAATATCCTCCTATATTTACATGTACCTATTTTATTGAGAACAAAAGGCAAATTAAATGATTTCCCGTGTTTCAAAGTGTGGACAAAGTCGCCAGTATATTGGCGACTTATGAAGGGTTAAATAATTGAAAAACATGTAAATATAAGTAAATTACTCCCAAAATAGTTTCAGAGAGTTACACTTGCATCAGACATTAAGCATGTTTTCAAGTCACCAAGTGTAAAATCTTCACTAGGAAGTCAAATTTCTCCTTAAATGTGGCGACCTGGATCCATTTTCTCACTAAACTGGCAACTTTCCTGCCACACTTTGAAACATGGATGATTTCTTGGAGAAAACTTTCACAGTTTCTACAGTCTGGATATACCTAGCTGAGGGCCAGACTGCAAAGTGTGGCCATGTCACCAAAGATCTTTGGAGACTATTTTTGAGTTAAAATTTATCTGAACAAGATCTCTTCCTGATCTTCAACTTGTATTTCCTATTTAATTCCTATGTTTACATGTATTTATAATTTATTGGAGACATTTTGAGCAATTTGGGTGATTATGGAGACAAATTGTCTTAAAAAACTGTAAATGGAAATCTTGGAGACAGATTTGCCACACTTCCAGTCTGTATTTGGTGCACAAAATTCCACTGACTTTTTAAAATAGCTGAAAAAATCCACCATGAATTTCCAGTAATTTAGCTGATCCACCAACATTTTACCCATTTTTCCACCAAAAGCGAAAATTAATGGTAACATAGGAATAAATAACTAAAAATCCACCGACTTTGCTAGAATATTATTTTCAATGGAGAAAAATTCCACCGACAAGTCAGTGGAATTTACCATGAAATACAGCCTGGCCACCCTTTGCAGACTGGGCTGAGGGATATTCTGAATCTGCTAGTTAGCACTTAGCAGAAATTCTGCAGAATATGGGAGATTTTTGGAAGAAACAATTTCGATTAATTCCTATATTTAAAATAAATTAATTTTGCTACGAACACTCTTGAATTAATTCCTATGTTTACATTAATTTAGCTACAAACAGAATTAATCCATGTTTCAGTGTGACAGAAATTTCTTCAGTTTTGTGAGGAAATGGAGCTAGGTTGCCTGACCAGACTGCAAAGCGCGGCCGTGTCGCCAAAGATCTTTGGAGATTACTACCTAAACAAGATCTTTTTCTGATCTTGATGACTAGGTATTTCCTAATTAATTCCTATGTTTACATATAATTATTGGAGACATTTTGAGTCATATTTGGTGATTTTGGAGACAGATTTGAAAATCTTTGGAGACTAATTATTGTCCCAAAAAGGAAATCTGGAGACAGATTTGTCACACTTTGCAGATTGGGGTTGCCACATTTAAGACCTTTTAGAAGAGAAATTTGGCTTCCTAGTAAAGATTTCTGACTTGTAAACAAAGTTAAATGACATGTGGATTTAGTTGTTAAAGGTTTTTCAACTTATTTCATCTCAATAAAGTCGCCAGTAGACTGGTGACTTAGTACATACTTTAAAGCATGGGAATTAGTGAGCTCTACAAGTCTATGAATACTTTACCAGTTTCTGAAGACTCGTGAATCTGCTGCTGTCTTCTGAGAACCTTTGACAGAGTTGACAAACTCTCCCTCAAATCAAAATCTCTGTGAGTCAGGGGACGGTGGGATGCATTATGCAGACTGGCTATTTAGTTGGCTTGGCTTAAAACCAGTCTGCAGAATCTGCTAATTTGTTCGTAGAGATTCCCAATATTGTTTTATAGCAAATTTAATGTAATTATTATAGGAATTAATTCAGATGTGGATAAAATTTGAGTTTAGGTTTTGCCATGTTTTATAGTGTGCCAGAAAAGTAGCCAGTATGAGGAGAAAATGGAGCCAGGTTGCCACATTTAAGACATTATAATGGAGAATTTAGGCTTCCTAGAGAAGATTTTCCACTTGAAAAAATAGTTATATTGCATGCTGAAGCCTTCAATGTGACAATTTTATGATTGATTAACTCATTATTTATAAGTTTTTCAACATTTTTAACCACTCAAAAGTCGCCAGTGTAGTAGCAACTTTTGCCATACTTTAAAAATTTGGTACTTTCTTACTTTCTTTCTTTCTTTTTGTTCCAGAGCTACCAGTGGTTGTTCCAGAGCTACCAGTGGACACCAAGAAATCACAAGTTGATGAAGCAAATGTGAGTACCTATTTAAAGCAATGATAGCTTATGATAAATCTTTATCACAGGATGATAAATTTACAATAATCCAAATCCTCTTCTCAATAGAAACTTGACAACCTCAATTTCTAATCACAGCATGCCCATAGTACTTCTATTGAACTCTCGAGGTGACTTGTTTTGGTATTCAGTGAATAAAATTTCTATAACCCATGATGTATTCCCATCTCCTATCAGAATAACTCTGGTACAAATGATAGCAGTCATCTACAAGCAGTTATCAATGAAGAACAATCAGAAAACTTGACTGATGGAGTATTACTTTCTTCTGAAGTAAGTGTTTGAAACCATATTTTCAATTGTCTAACTGCTAGGGTATATCTTATTTTATTTACATAAAAATAAAAATTTTGTGTCATCCTTTTTAATTTTCTATTATTTGTCTTTCTCAGTTAAAAGCCTCAACATCTCTTAGTTTCAACTGCAGGCTAAAATCTGGAACCAGGAGCAGAAGAGCTGGGGAGAAGGAGATATTCCATCTGTAAGTAATCATATTTTTACAAATCTAATAATGTATATCTGTATCAAAAATTACATATTTAAATTTTTTTTTTTTCTCAAACTTCTTATTTGGATATGATACAATTATCACTTAGCTAAGTTGAATAAAAAGTAACAGCTTTCTATTTATTCACAGCTTGGCAGTGAAGTGGTTTGCCGTCGCAAATTATTCAAGAGTCCACTTAAGGTTGTCAAATCTGAGAATGAAGACTATGGCACATTTTCACCTGTAAGTTTAAAAGATAATTAGGTATTTTCATAACATTGATTTTCTTTTCTCGTTTCTGTAAGTTTTATTCTCTTTCTGACAGTTGGCAGCTCCTCTCAAGGTGCCCATACCTCCAATTAAGATTGTGAGGAGAAGTACTGCCAGAGTTAAGAGGCTGCCTGGAAAGAAAGTAACGGTTCTTCAAAAGAAAAGCAATAAGTCCCGTTCTTATACCCGATTGAATGTCGATGATTTTAGTGAAAGATTTGGCAGGGTTCTTGGAACAAATCTCACAGAACTTTGTAAAATTGCCCTGTTAAAACACAGATTCAATAAACCTCGATATACCAGACTGCAGAAACATCTTGCTACAAATCTAATGATAGGATCTTCTAAAAGGGGATATAAGTTCATCTCAACACTATTCCATTTGCCATCAACTGAGACTGTGATGAAAGGTTTAAGAATGCTCAAGACCAAACCTGGCATCTCTAAGAAAGGGGCAGCATTCCTGAAGGTGAAGGTGAATCCTAAAACGGACAACGAAAAACGATGCTTCCTCCTTTTGGATGAAATGTCCTTGAGAAAAGGTCTTGGTCTAGATCAGCCTTCTGGAACTATATATGGCTTTGTTGACAATGGGAAAATAAGAACGAATGAAGTGGCATCTAGTGCTTTGGTCGTTATGGCTGTTGGTATCACCAAGAAATGGAAATACCCATTGGGTTATTACTTTACTAATAAAGTAATGCCGTCATCAGAGATAACAATTGTCATGAAAGATGCTCTCACTGTCATGGAAGAGGAAGGTTTCAATGTTGTTGGTATAACAACAGATCAAGGATCAAATTTTGAACGTGCCTTCAAATTATTAGGAGCTACACCATCTTCTCCTAAAATTACTCATTTGGACAAGACATATTATGTTTATAAAGACCCGCCACATCTTATAAAGAATTCGCGTAACTTTTTGGAAAAAGGTAATGTTGTAGTTCCTGGAGGCTTTGGTACTGCAAAGTGGGACCACATCAAGAAGGTTTACCAGCATGACTGTGAAAGCAGCTTCAAAATAGCACCAAGACTCTCCAAGAGACATATATATGGATTGAGATTTGCTAATAAAATGAAGGTAAATCTTGCTGTTAAAGTAATGTCTAATTCAGTTTCTGCAGCTATTGACTACCTTGTAGCATCTGGTGAAATGGATCCAAGTTCTCTTGCTACAAGTTCTTACATCAAAAAATTCAATGATATTTTTGATGTGCTCAATTCCACTCATCAAAGAGATTCAGTGAAGCTAAGACGGCCTATCAAATTGGAATCTGCTGGTTAAAAGTTGCTGAAGAAAAGCTTGGGCTGGCTGAACGAACTTGAAGAATTGAATTCAAATCGAAGAGTAAGTTTTATCAAGGGCTGGATTCAAAGCATTAATGTTATTCTTGATTTAACAGAGCGTCTTGGAGAATGCAATTTGCAATTTCTAAACACTCGCCAACTTTGCCAAGACCCATTAGAGTTATTCTTTGGTAAGATAAGGCATAAAGGCAAATACCCCAGTCCATACCAGTTTGCATGTCAATATGCACAGGTTGCCACTGAATCTTTGGTTAGAGCACCAACTACTGGTAATTGCTCTGTGGAAGGAATTCTACCCAGAGAAATATCAACTTCTTTTAGTGAGAACTTGGAAGAAACTATTTCAACTTTGGAAACTTCGTATCCTGAAAATTCACCAGTGGTCTCACAAGTTGAAGAAGATGAAATAGCCGTTGCTCTGAACTTCTCTGCGTCCACGACTGTTGGAGGAATGACAGAGAAGGATTCTTCAAGGAATGCAGCTGCATATTTCGCTGGCTATTTGGTTAAGAAGTTAAATGACTCGCACGTGAGAAAGTTCAAAAAGTCACTCAATGAATGCACTGGATGTTGCAATATTCTAGCAAGATCCCAAGACTGGAATTATCATTTGTTCACCTCTTTCAAAGAGTATGAACAGAATGATAATTTATCAGCTTCTTAGGGTCTTCGTTATTGTGACAAAACCTTTGTAGACATCATATGTCAATATGAAAGAGTTTTTTTGTATTGCTTTGATCGTCATTGTTCACTAGAAGGATTCACCGAATTCACTTTCAATTTCATCATAAATCATTGCTCTCATCCAACGCTTTGCCATGAAATCATTTTAAATGACCTGATATCTTTCTATGTAAAATGTCGATCATTCCAATGCATCAAAATTCGCAACATGGATTGGCTTAGTAGTTCTTCTGACAAATTGAAGAAGTTAACTAATAATTAATCTTCAAATTGTCCCGTTTAAGTGTAGTTTTTAGGTTTAGATTTCTTTCTTTCAAATTAACTGGAAAACATTTTATTGTATGATTTTCATTTAATATATTGATCTTCGTTTATTTATTATATTGATCTAATTCATTTATATTTAATTAGCTTTTCTTTTTTAGTTGAATTTTCATTAGATATATTTAAATATTTATCATATACATTTATATTTAATTATAGCTGTTAACGTTTGCTTTGATATATTTCATAATATTGATCTCTAATTTGATATTTTATTATAGTTTTTCACTTTATTTGTATCGATATTGCTGTAAAATTGCTCTCGTATTTACATTTAATTAGTTTCTAACCGTTTTGTTGAATTTTAATTTGTAATATTTATCTCATATTTATTTCTCATTGTTGAATGAAAAATTGTCGAATTGTCATTCAGCTATGATATTGATCTCATATTTATATTTAATTAGCTTATCATTTTTTATTGTTTCAATATTCAGTTTGATATACATGTTTCATTAAATTAAAGATGCGGTTCGGTTGATATTAAAACTGATATCAACCGAACTGTATCTTTTATTTAATGAAACATGTATAAATGAAAACTTGTTACCTTATATTTAGTTATACTGATATATATTTATACAACTGGTATTAAATGATAGATGGTTTTTTTGTTCAGTTGATTTGATGGATTTGTGTTCTATATTTCTGTATCTATTTTTAATTTCATTTTGTGATGTTTTGAGAATAATTTTTGTTAATAAATCTTTTCATCGCGATATTTCGCTTTATTCACTTCAGACAATTTTCAGTCACTGTAATTGAAAGATTACAACTGTAAATTGCCTGAAGATACTTTTAGACTTTTAGTGAATAAAGCGAAATATCGCGATGAAAAGATTTATCATCCACTGGCTATCAAAAATTATTCTCAAAACATCCTCAAATGAAATAAAAAATAGCTACAGAAATATATAACGCAAATTAACTGAACAAAAAAGCCATCTATCATTTAATATCTGTTGTATAAATAATAATTTGCTGCCAACAGATACAAATATATTTTTTGTAATTAGCTCTATTAGCTTTCCATAATTTTTCTGTTTAGTTTTTATATATCCTATTGTTTTCTATTCATCTGAAAGGAAGAGATGAGTTATTTGACTCACAAGTTGAGAAAATAGGACGTGTGTCATGCCCCCTATTGATAAATTTAACCATAGAATTATTGTTTTTCCGAGAATGAAGTTGATAAAATATCACAGAGTTTATGCGATATATGCTGAAACTGTCTATGAATGAAGGAGAAAATGATGTAATTCTGATAAAAAAATTCTATTCCAATTTTACCATGTTTATGGGATTCATATGATATCATTTTAATTTATTTCAACATGCTGATGTTAATTTGTCTGCCGTCTCTCAGTGTTCATCTAATTGCAGAGTGTAGACACAATAAGCGAAGTGAACTGTTTAGATATTAACTAAACTGTTACGTTCACAAATCGCGCTCGGGTAAATGTGAATCTATAATAATTAAACTTGAGTTGAGCTCATAATATTTGTTTCATTCTCCTCTTATAAAGTTATGTACATATTATGTAGTTGTTTCATTATCCTCCTATTAATCTCTGGGATAAGTGTACATGTCAAAATAACAAATGGTTATTGATACTGGTATGGTATACTTTTGTATTTGTATTCAAGTCGCTATTTATAGTTTATACAATTGATATTTAGAAAAGGACTGTTTGAATGTATGACTTTTTTGGCAGTTCATAGCTTTAATCATACCAATGTAGCTACAGTGCAAAATTTTATGAATTCACGATTGATGGGAACAAAGTTAAGTGTGGTCGAGCTCGACAGTCCTTATATTTAGGGTTAAAGAACGTGATTGTTAAATAGTTAATGAAACGTGATTCGTTGAATTAGTTGTGCTATAGTTCAACTTTATAATCAATAGAATTATTATCTGCAAAGCAAATTTCATCTAGGGCAATACTAACCTGTCTGTACTTATTGAAAGCAAAGTTACCTGCTTTAATTGTTTAAAACTTTTTTTAACGCTGTTTAATTAAATTAAACGTATTCTACCTATATTCATACAAATGAAGGAAGGTGAATTTCATACTAAATTAGCCATAATAAATAGTTTGTATTTGTGCGTTTCATACATCTGATCCGTAGTAAACAGTTGTAAATTTTTCGGCCACTGACGTCACCCGACGTATGCCTGTTCTGCAACGCTATTGGTCGGTTAGAATTTTGATATTTCGCATATGAGATTAGTCTACTCCCCTATCATTGTACTGTGATGTCACTCCCTATAAGTCTGGGTTAATTCTCCGTTGCGTCAAAAAAACGCTCGTGCACCCTGCTCTGGCCATGCGTCTGCATCCAAGAGACGCTCGTATGCGGGGAGGAGCCTGTGTGCTGGCTGTTATTTATTATAAACCCCCCCCTTCCCCCTCACCTTCCCTATCTTACCAAAACTTCCATACTGATTTAAATTTTAGTGCATATGACTTTGAAAATTATCAAAATTATGCATCGATATCATTCATGAATTATAAATAACAACCTTATTCCATCTTAAAGCTTTTTATGAAATGTCAATATAAACATTGGTTTGTACATTCTTACAAAACAAAACCGCGCAAAGAAGACGCGTTATACACTGAATACGTCCAAGACATTTGTTAATCTTTAGTCTGTTAACGTTAATATTTAAGCTGACATGTGTTAACGACTAAACTGTTAACTTCTTTAAATATTTCTTGTCTTCGTTTATTTATTATTAATCTCTATTACGATTAAGAGGCTGGGGATGGTTTCCGGTATTTAGGATGTACCAATAATACTTGTCCGATTGAGCTGAGATTTTAACATAAGGTGTAAAGTGAAAAGAAATCATATGCTCTCTCTTGAGATTTTTTCATTTTGCCACCCCCCCCCCCCCCCGGGAAACTATAGAACGGCTTGGGGGTTGGTGCTACAGAAAAATTTATTGAAGCTAATATGTTCTCTACTACTATCCTAAGGTCGTGGTGCAGCTTTTTTTTTGAATTTCTATCAGAAAAAATTTTTATTTGAATTTTAAAAAAAATTGTCATATTTTTTTTTTTTTGTTTTGTTTTTCAAAAAAAATTAAGTTTATAGAAAAAGTTATAGGAAAAGGGCTTGACCACGACCTTAGGAATTTCGGTCTGAACATATTAGCTCTTATACATTTTTGTGTAGCACCAACCCCCAAAAAGTTCTATACTTTTGAACGTGGAGAATTTGAGAAAAAATGGTACTGAGATAATGGAGGAAGAAAAATATTTTTCAATAAATTTTTTAAATTTAAAAAAAAACTATATGCTTTTCGTCCCAGCCAAGAAGACTCATCAGGTCGCTTCGGGGGTCAACCCAGGCAGCGACGAAGCCTTCAACCATAAATGGGAGGCAAATAAAACAACATAGAAAGAACACAAAAACAACAAACGACCTCAAAACTCTCCAGGGGCGTATGCTGGATCTGCAGTCGCAACTGAAGATCTCTTACGCTTACGTCTGGGAGTATCAATCAGTGCTGGTCGAAGCAACTGAATACGATTCATAACTGTTTGAGGGGGAGGACGCATCTTCACCAACAAAGAGCCCAGAACACTTCCAAAATTGTGATTGAGCGCAGAATAGATTGCTGCAAACACAGCTCTATCTTTACTGCAGAACTTGACCTTCAAACACAGGCGCCACAATTTGGAATGAATACTCTCGTTAGGATTCTGGGTCTTCCCTCCCAAACATTTATGAAGCAAAGATGGAGATGTTAGCTCTATATAGATCTTTAGAATCCCCGCGCGGGCAGCATTTGGAATCTGGTTTAGATAGAGTTTCTTCTGCAAATGAGAAACAGGAAAAACCCCTTCAGCTGTAGCCCTTTGTACCCAGCACCAAGAATCGGAACCTGAAGGGCAGGAATCGTGTCGTGGTTCTTCGTCAGTACTAACTGCATGGTAATAAGTTGCAAGAACGGACTTTCTCATTGACTCAACTGTGCCTCCACATTCTGAACGGATATTCTGACCGAAATGCTGAGTCAGTTTATCTATTACAGAATCTGTTAGCATGTTTTGTCCTCCAAGAGTACTTCTTCGCATCTTTTTACCTTTAGCAGTAGTGACAATAGCAACAGATTCCTTCTTCAACTTCCTCAACCTAGTACCAAGCCGTTTACAGACGTGGTTTACGCATTCTTCCTTTAGTACGGGCGTGTCATAAGGACCGGAGCCACCATTCAATGCTCGAACAGCATTGAAGGCAGATGAGTCACCATCACCCACAAAAGTCAAATAGCGTAAACCAAGTCTTTCAGAACGTGACCAAAGTATTACAGCCGCAGCGGATTCCATTGCCCCTGCTTTGCCATCGAAATTTATCGTGCAACCATTGTGAGTTTCTTTCCAAATTTCAAATTCCTCTTGTGAGGAGGAATTTTTCTTTTTAGTACATGCCTCACAATAGATGCACAATACAACAAAATCTACAACAGATCCTAAATGACAATCCATCACAAATGCCGCAGCAATATGTGACTTATAACCGCGAGTCATCCAAGTTCCATCAAAGCTAACATCAATATCTAGCATTCCTGTAGTAGCATTGGGTAAACGATCCAATTCCTTACCATAGTAATCAACTAAACCTTTCACACCAATGCTATCAGGACCTAACATCTGTTCGCGATATAGATTCATCTGGCCATATATATATTTGGTAACAGCATAATAAACCGGTTTACCCATAGTATGCATGTGCATGTTATTTCCTGATTTCAATATACCTGCATACCCTGTGGCGTTGATAACTGAATTATAAACAGTGGCAATAGTAGCATATGTGTACTTCGATGGTTGCCCATCTAGGGTCACAATTGCACTATCCCCTGAGACAGTTTCCGCAACGTCACAAAGACTGCAAGTGAATTCAATAGAAGAATCAACATATACAGTCACAATTCTACCAGTTTTTATACCATTACAAATATCACATACTTCAGTTACTTTAGCTAACAGATTCTCCACGACCGCTGAACTTATTACAATATAAGGGTTGGATACCCCTGCTTTTGGTTGCTCAGATGCAAAAAAAGAGACTCGACGCCCAAATGTAGTAGGTTGAGGGGGGGGGGAGGGGTCTATAGCTATTGCATCAGCTATATCGCAAACAGGTGTTACTTTACGTTTGAAATTACGACGTTTAGGCGGCATAATTACTTACGTGAGCAGGGCAAAGAACAACAAGACAAAAGAATAGCTATCACAATACTGATCCACGTATAGAAAGGTACCACACACACTTTGCTAATACACAGTATACACAGAACAATTTCAAAACATCTGCACTCAAGAGCGTCAGAGTTATAACTGAAGAGACCCTCAAACTGAGAAGCGCCTTTGACACACGTACAAACGTACTAGGTGAATTTGCAGGGTAACTAAATTAAAAAAAAAAAAAACGAAAAAAATGGAAAATACCGGAAACCATTCCCATTAAACGTATTTTATCTATATTCATACAAATGAAGGAAGGTGAATTTCATACTAAATCAGCCATAATAAATAGTTTGTATTTGTGCGTTTCATACATCTGATCCGTAGTAAACAGTTGTAAATTTTTCCGCCACTGACGTCACCCGACGTATGCCTGTTCTGCAACGCTATTGGTCGGTTAGAATTTTGATATTTCGCATATGAGATTAGTCTACTCCCCTATCATTGTACTGTGATGTCACTCCCTATAAGTCTGGGTTAATTCTCCGTTGCGTCAAAAAAACGCTCGTGCACCCTGCTCTGGCCATGCGTCTGCATCCAAGAGACGCTCGTATGCGGGGAGGAGCCTGTGTGCTGGCTGTTATTTATTATAAACCCCCCCCCTTCCCCTCCCCCCTCACCTTCCCTATCTTACCAAAACTTCCATACTGATTTAAATTTTAGTGCATATGACTTTGAAAATTATCAAAATTATGCATCGATATCATTCATGAATTATAAATAACAACCTTATTCCATCTTAAAGCTTTTTATGAAATGTCAATATAAACATTGGTTTGTACATTCTTACAAAACAAAACCGCGCAAAGAAGACGCGTTATACACTGAATACGTCCAAGACATTTGTTAATCTTTAGTCTGTTAACGTTAATATTTAAGCTGACATGTGTTAACGACTAAACTGTTAACTTCTTTAAATATTTCTTGTCTTCGTTTATTTATTATTAATCTCTATTACGATTAAGAGGCTTGATTCACGGAAATCTTAACGTGACAATTAGACTATGGACTTATATGGACATAAGAAGGCTGAAGGATTCAAGTGATAGGAGAACAACAATTCTGTTATTTTTTAATAGTAGTTGGTACAGTGATACAGATGAAATGTTTTACACACAGTAAAATCTACAACGTACTATTAGAATACAGAAACTATTCTGTGCCTAGAGGAGCACAGAACTAGTGTGAGTCTCCTAGGTGAGTGACGAGTTTCTAATTCCCCACTCACTCTAGATAGAATAATATCAAATATATATAGTGTGGAAGTACAGAGAAATCTAACCATTCAAGGTTGACTCTGGTACCACACCCTAGGTATAACATCAGTTTTTTATACCCATTCTAAACTCTCTGTGAAATCTCACAGCTCTCTACACATAAATACTTTTTCTAAGTACTTCTTTGCTTGACATTTATTATCCATAATTGGGAGATTCTTACATTGGCTAATCAACTCGTATTGTATACGCCATGCTTGTATTCCTTATAGGGAATGTACAATAATGCAAGACGCAACTTTACAATCTTTTTGCTAAGAGAATTGCAAACGATTAATGTAATACATTTTTAACAGACACGTTTTCAGAATATAAAGAGTTTAATTAACCCACAATATGAAATACTATTTTTTCATTATAGCCTTATCTTTTTAGAAAGCTTTTAGAATATAACTATGTCATTTTTAGTTATTCATTTATTTCTCTAAATGTAACTATTACTTAGCTTGAAATGGATAAAATTAACGGGGAAATATGCAAACAGTGTTGAAGTTACAGGTTGCCTTCAACACTGCCCCCCCCCCCCCTTTTTTCAAAACATGTTATCATGTTTTCAATAACCGAACAGAATACAGTATACATGTATCATACCAAGCTTCAATATCAATACCCAATATTTATAATCTAAAATAGTTACAAAGTCAAGCATGAAATCAAAATATAATTATTTTATATATTACCAAACAATTATAGACATATTCAACATTTCCTGTATAAAAATACATTTATATCGAATAGAAGCATTAGACATTTAGAACACATTAACTCATATTATCTTTTATCAATATTCTCTCGTTTTAACGTCTTATGTTTTTCAACTTTAAAAAAGTTAACAATAATTCAAAATACAATATATAAGTACATTACAATGCCTTATCATTCATTATCCTTAGTGAATTACATCCAACAATATCCAACATATAGCATATATCAGTAAAATAAAACCATATAGTCTAAACTTTCACTTTCTACCACAAAGTTACTGCGACCTTCATTCAAAAACCTGTTATAATCTACTGCAAAACTTCTTTCTAAGTTTGCGAAAATCAACTTATTTTACCTCGGTTTACACCACAATAACCGGTATTAATATTATATTATCATCCATGATGAATTATTATCATTCATATTAAACACTATTGATACTCATATATATAATAATATATACTTAACAAACATCTAAGTTAATAAAACATTTATTGAGGAATATTCCCGATACCGCATACCTGGTTCAGGTCCCATTGAGATGTTTTTTGTCTAGATGTTCTTCAGGTTTGTCCAGTGCATTTTCATCATGACTGCATGCGGCGGTCGTTGACCCCAGCTGACCCCATTCTGGCTCGTCTGGTGAACTGAATGCACTGGTTGGTCGTGCTACTTCAATGCTCTTGTACTGTATCGCAAATGTCCTTGCAGGCTTTTCTCTGTTTCCCCCTTTCTTCTAACGTAAACCGTAGTGCTTGTAGCGCCTCTATACGTCCTTTACGGATTCTGTTAGAAAAGTTCTTCTTACTGTCACACTCCTCGCAGTCAGGAGAGGTATCACGGATATTCCTCCGTCGTTGTTCGTCAGCCATAATTTGTTTTTCACAATTATCGATGTTTTCATATTTATAAACTTCACTTTTCTCGGAGTCAGGAGACTTATTAAGTTTCTTCTGTCGTTTGTTCGTCAGCTTCAATAAATTGTTCACAGTCGCTCATTTTTATCCAGCCACTGTTGTCCTGTAGCTCTTTTATTAAGGGCTTTGATATTCTCAGCAATTCCACTCTTGCCGTCTTGTTCAACCATGTGAATAGTGGATGGCGAACGTTCGATTGATGATTTTCAATTTTAATTTTCTTTACCTTATCTGGGTAGTGACTGGTAGTAATCCTCCTTTTGCCTATTGCGAAATAGAGGATTTCGATGTCACTATCTGGTTGATCGTATAATATTTCCGGGTCACTGTCTGAGTGACTCATTTTGTGTATAGTTAGGAACCACCGGCAAATTCACTCTTCTTTTATTCTTTTATTCAGTTCTTCAGTGACCTTCTCCTCTACTCCTGTTTCCTCAGTGATCAACTTTCCTTTTGATTCGTCGTCGTCGTTAGTGCTTGTGGTACAGATTTAATGGTAACCAACCCTCACGGGTTTTCTTGTAGTTACAATCCGTTTTACTGCCCAGTGTAACAAACCCTCACGAGTTCTCTTGCGATTACACTCTTGCAGTTTCACCACAATTCACTAACTTAGTTCGTTTTTCACTGTATCACTTCTGTCTATCTTATTCCATTTGTAATCCATATATCTCTTTATCACGCATCCCGTCGAAGATGCCAATGTTAATCTTTAGTCTGTTAACGTTAATATTTAAGCTGACATGTGTTAACGACTAAACTGTTAACTTCTTTAAATATTTCTTGTCTTCGTTTATTTATTATTAATCTCTATTACGATTAAGAGGCTTGATTCACGGAAATCTTAACGTGACAATTAGACTATGGACTTATATGGACATAAGAAGGCTGAAGGATTCAAGTGATAGGAGAACAACAATTCTGTTATTTTTTAATAGTAGTTGGTACAGTGATACAGATGAAATGTTTTACACACAGTAAAATCTACAACGTACTATTAGAATACAGAAACTATTCTGTGCCTAGAGGAGCACAGAACTAGTGTGAGTCTCCTAGGTGAGTGACGAGTTTCTAATTCCCCACTCACTCTAGATAGAAAAATATCAAATATATATAGTGTGGAAGTACAGAGAAATCTAACCATTCAAGGTTGACTCTGGTACCACACCCTAGGTATAACATCAGTTTTTTATACCCATTCTAAACTCTCTGTGAAATCTCACAGCTCTCTACACATAAATACTTTATCTAAGTACTTCTTTGCTTGACATTTATTATCCATAATTGGGAGATTCTTACATTGGCTAATCAACTCGTATTGTATACGCCATGCTTGTATTCCTTATAGGGAATGTACAATAATGCAAGACGCAACTTTACAATCTTTTTGCTAAGAGATTTGCAAACGATTAATGTAATACATTTTTAACAGACACGTTTTCAGAATATAAAGAGTTTAATTAACCCACAATATGTAATACTATTTTTGTCATTATAGCCTTATCTTTTTAGAAAGCTTTTAGAATATAACTATGTCATTTTTAGTTATTCATTTATTTCTCTAAATGTAACTATTACTTAGCTTGAAATGGATAAAATTAACGGGGAAATATGCAAACAGTGTTGAAGTTACAGGTTGCCTTCAACAACATTTTTATGCCAAAATAATATGTTATCATGAGCTCTGAGGTAACTATGCTATTATTTCAAAATAAATCGCTAAAAAATATCAAATATATGGCAATTACTGGGTGATGACTCATAGTAACTCAACATTAAATTGAAGTTTTCATTAAAATCACAATATTCAAAGATGAAATACTGAGAATGTATTATAAGCCCTTTTGTTCCATACAGTTTACTCATCACCTGATGGATCAATCGAATTGTAATATACTAATAGGTACTCACCATATATCATCACTGTAATAAAAAGATTTTGAATGAAAATTGTGATTGATTTTCGAATACATAATACGTACATTTTTGTTAAATGAATTAAAAAATATGCATACACATTAATGCTAACTTTATTTATTATAGTGATGCAAAATAAATAATTAAATATTAAATTTTAGTAGGGGTTTTAATGTTTACTTTAGAATTAAAGGCCATATCGCTGATGTCATAAGGAAATTAAATCAAGGGACTGGAAGAAGCAGTCAGAAAGGAAAGGGGCTCTGTGAGCAAAATCACCATCCACCATATGGGACGAAACTCATGGATGCAGTAAAGCTACCCGATCGGTGAATGCAAAAACGAACACAAATTCAGATTTCACTATTAAGAAATTTTAATACTATTGCACCCTTCAATATGGATCACCGCTGCGACATTGGTGAAGATAACATATTTAGTATGAAATTAAAACATAGGAACATATTTTTTAGGATATAGGGTAAGCTCTGAGTCTTCGGATAGTTCCACATTATATCCATTCATATTAGTATAATAATCAATTCCTACTATGAAATGATTACTTTTAATAGGAACGTACACAAGCAAGAGTGGGGGAGAGGGTGGGGGTTTCGCGCCCCATTTAGAAGTGTACGTACACAGTGACGTCGTGACTCATGGCATCTTTATTATCTGTTATTGGTGTCTTATATATTAAGGATTCATAGAATTACCATAATGCAATCAATAAACGACTAATATATTAATGCTTATGTAAAATAGTTAACCGTAATTCCATGAAGATTGAAGATGTTTCCCAGAATTTTACACGTGTGCGTCAGGGACTTGTGTACACTATTCTACACGTCACAAGATACTCCATGTACTGGTGAACTTCCAGTGCGGCGACTAGAGCCGTACAGTTGCAGCCGCTGATATGCTTATTAATTAATTAATAAATATTGAAAATTAATTCAATAACAAAGATACCTGGATTAACAGCAAACTTTGTTTCTTATTACGATTCATTTATTTACCGTCCACAAATAAAAGGGAGATGTAAAAATTACTATTAGACGCAGCGGCTCTAGCCACTGGCTTTAAAGGTACGTTTTGCATTCAGCGACTGTTGCGATCTTCAATCAGCGATCGTCGCCTGGCGATTATCACTGAGCACTAGTTAGATAAATGCAATTCCAACGGGGCTGTTTTGCAACGAGTGATTATTGCTTGACAGTAGTTCAATGTGTTTATATTGCTGCGCAATCATCGCTGAACGATGATCGCAACAATCGCTGCATGCAAACGACCTTCAAGTGTACCCCCCCCCCCACCATCCCCGGCCGGGGTACGGTCAAGAGCCCCCCTAGGTCATAAGCCGCGCCCCTCCCTGTTTTTTCAATCCTTATTTACCTAGTTAAACAAATGAAGAACTACTTAGATAGAAATAACTGAGAGTTGCTAATGTAGTTTGTTGTATCCACTAGTTTGTTGTACTGCACACTTCATGATTGTTTAAAGACTTGGTAGGGGGGTTCGGGAGGCGGCACGCCCCTCGATATACATATATTTTATGTTTAATCAGTAATGAACTACAAGAGTGTCAATAAGTATTAAATGATATAGGTATACCTAAATAAGGATTAAAAAACAGGGGGGCTCAAGAGCAGGGGGGGGGCTCATGACCGGGGGGGGGGGGGTTGGCTTATGACCTACACCCCCCGGTCATGAGCCCCCTTGAAAAAAATTGAGGTTAATTCCAAACGTTTGGTAGAACCTTAGGGTATCTCAGTAAAATTATAGAATACCAGTTTTGTTCAGATTTCTTTAGAAATTACCTCAAGCTTAACTACCAATATATTACTAAGTTATCATGTATAGCTTTAAGTATCATATTTTGATTAAATGAACCAATTAAATGCATAAATAATTCATTATCTATCTACTCCATCACTGTTGGTCCTGCTTCATACCATACCCTTTACGTGCCTTGCACAATCTCGAGATAGTTGCGCATTTTCAATGATCCTAATAACGCGTAGATCATTGTCGAGACTGTACCTATGTTTATTGGGTATATGTATGTATATCGCATTGGTATATGTACCCCCCCCCCCCCCCAAACCAAACAAAAAACTGCATCAAACGATGTAATAGGATTAGGAAAAATCAATATTATTATTTAGATTAGTTAATAATTGAGTATATCTATTTAATAATAATTTTTATTTCAATCTCAAATGAAAACGAGAAAAATAAAATATGGGACGTCCCTAGTAAAAGATTAATATTAGTACGTTGGAATTAAGTCATATTCAATGACGCTATAGATAGGTAAATAAAAATATATTCTATAATACATTTAACGATGAATAACTGTAAAATTTTTTGAGAATATTTAAACAGGACGAAAATTCGTCGAAAATTAACACAATCATAACCTATAGGTAAGAATATAAAATTTAGTCCATTAATTAATATTATTATTAATTGATTGATAATTGATGATTATCAATTTTTCGATTGATTTACATTGGTATAGACTGGCTATGTAAGTTTTTTTTTACAGTCCAAGAGTTGTTAATTTTGTGTCTTTCTAGTAGGTTTACTGGCTTACTGGGGTGTGTGTGCGTGGGGGGGGGAGAGGCGAGGGGATGTTTCATATATACACATATTTTTTCACAAATAGAAAAAGAGTGGAGTAAATGATTACACTGAGAAAAATGAATTATCCATTTAACTCTGTGCTTATATTTCTTTGTAGACTGATATTTATATACGACTGTGACAGTATATAAAATATTGGTGAAAAAAATAGCATGTATGTGTGTGCGACACTCCTTTTAACTTTCATCACCAGATTACGATGTCATTCTTGAAATTACGAAGACGAATCTATGGTCACATTTTAAATAAAAAATAAAATAGTTAGATTTTATTAACAATGAGATGGTACTGATTGTAAAATTACTATTGAATATGCCTATATAAACATATTGAAGTGTAGAAAATATTTTAGGTCATGTAATTTTAAAGACTACATTATTGATATATATATATATATATATATATACCTACTCGTAAAATATACAATGTAATTGTATTGTATGTAATTGTCCCGGTTACTAGTAACCGGGACTAGGTACCTAGATGGTTTACACTAAATCTTCCGAAACATAAAAACGGTAAACTTCCATGTTCAAAAATAATATAAACCTCATTATATTCTGTTTTTAAAAATGATTGTCACTATAGCGTTAAATAACTCAAATTATTATGACTTATAATACATATGTCATAATTTGTAAATAGTTTATTCATTTGTTACATAAATGAACTTGCCTATTTATATCTTCTGATTTATCTTTAAGTCACATAATAAACAAACAAAGTCACCACCTAAAACATAACCTTCTGCAATTTGCGAAGGTAAATACTACATAGTATCCACTCATTACTCAAAGTTGAGATGGTGTATGTAAGAGGTAAGGGGAAATTTCAGAGTGCAATAAAATAACCAGTATCAATCAGTCATGGCATTATTATTCCACTGATACTCCTCTCTTTTATATTTATTATTCATATAAATACTAGAAACCCATAACCCACTTTATTATTATGTTCGTCATTTTACAGATTACATGTGAGTGCGCGCTGTATTTACATTAGAGAGCATTAAATTATTTATTTTTATTTATTTACACAAGTAGAAATATGACATGATTTGCAGTACATGTTAACTGTGACTGATTCAGTGTTGTAAAACAAACTTAAATGTACATGCTATATTGCCAACAAGTTAACTATTATTAGGAAAGAAATAAGTATTTTATCAATGAGATTATTGGAGGATAGCACACATCCCGCCACTAACTCTAGCGCTACCCTCAACTGTCACCGTTACGACACCTCCCCCCACCCCCTTTATAATGTCACTCTAGGCACCAAATAGAGTGAGTGAAGTAAAGCACTTACTGCTCACTCACAAATATTTTCTCTCTCATTTACTTGAAAGTAAGAGAGTAAGTAAGAGAGAGCTTAAAATATCCAATGATATGTACTACATACTTAGTGTTATTTAATTACCTTCGCAATCTTGCGGAAGGTTATATTTTCATCGGAATTTATTTATTTATCATCTTGTTATCCGCTTAAAGGTCCCCTCCAAGCAAATATTTTTATTGCCTTATTCAACGAGGCTGATGTTTCTTATCATTTTGCTGCAAACCGCATCGAATTTGGTAGCATACTTTTATTTTTTTATGCTTTTAAAGATTTTTATAATCAAAACAATTAATATCTACAATAAAACAAAGAGTGTTCAAACTTCTTCTTGAGCATCAGATTAGTGATTCGCTCAATATTGTTGCTAACAGAGTATTAAAAAACTTTAAAAATAAATTATAGAATATACACTGAACCGAATTGTATGCAGTTTGCAGAATAATGATCGTAGACCTTAGTTCTATAATATTATGTTATAAACTCATTTTTTCTCAGAGCCTGGAGAGGACCTTTGACTGAAAAAGTGTTCAACCAAGTTGCCTGAAATTTGGTGAAACGATTGGTGAAACCTGCCAGTGACCCGGCCAAATGTCAAGGTCACGGTCATTTATAACTCAAAAAGTATTGTATGAAACTTGGTGGAGCGATTGGTCAATGACCAGGCGTGGCCCGACAGTTGGGCCCAAGACAATTGGGCCCAGGACAATTGGGCCCCGGACAATTGGGCCCCATGACAATTGGGCCCACGACAATTGGGCTCCGTGACAATTATATTATTTTTCAATTTTTCTCAGAGTTTACTGTATTAACTTAATTACAGACCATTGCTACTGTAATAACTAAGTTTGTTGATATGCGTTTTGTATATAAATATAGTCTTGATCATATTTAAAATAAAAATATTCCTTACATGATTAAAATATTCTCGTTATGAAAAATGATTATTTTTTAATAGAACAATTTCTTTTCAGGAATAAATGCTATTATTCTATTAAACTACAATAATTTTCTGATCTGAGATAGGTCATGTAAGCAAGAAATTTCCTAGTTACAGTACCTCTATATTGAAATAATAAATGAGTTAGGATTTAGCCAATAGAAAATAAGAATGTAGCTATTTTAGATAAAGAAACAATAGAAAATAAGGATGTATGTATTTTAGACATGGCGGAATTATTGGAACATACAAATTGAATTAAAGTTAACGTGAATTATTTGAATACTGTGCAGTGTTCAATAATGAAGAGGTTTATGAATTATTATTACAAAATGTATTCTCATAATCTCATTTTATCCAAACAACTGTTCAATGTAGCGTTTAACCTTTAAAATTTACCCATTTTTTACCAAATATTTGTCTTTGTCAGACGATGGATCCATTGGATCCATCTGTCAAGATTCAAAATAATACAACTTATTTAAAGACTTCAAAGGTTTTCATCATTGAAACATGAGATTAGCATCCAAATGTGATTTAAGGTACTTGCTAATATATACCTTATCATGTATGAATCGAATCAAAAAAATATAAATATATTTTTAGAGAATATAAAGCATATTTCAAAGAAATATTGTCACTTCCCTAGTAAAAACAAAGTATTAGAGGTTATTTAAACTCTGCGTTGAAGGTTCAACGCAGAGTTCAACCTTCAACGCAGAGTTTAAATAACCTCTAATATTATGGATTTCCCGTTGAGTTTGAATCTTTTCAATCAAAAACAAAGTAACATTTCTTTTCTGGGCTTAATTGTTTTGGGGCCCAATTGTCGTTGGGCTCAATTGTCCTGGGCCCAATTGTCGGGGCCCAATTGTCCTGGGCCCAACTGTCGGTGCACCATGACCAGGAACGATCTAGTAGAATTTTGGAAGCGATCCGGTCAAAGGTTAAGGTCATTTATAACTCAAAAAGTATTGTACCATATTGCATGAAACTTGGTGGGACGATTGGTTATTATCCAGTTAGCAGTTTCCTTAATTTTGAGAGAGGACAGGTCAAAGCGGAGGCGAAGGTATGCGCTCTATCGAGTGCACATAATCTAGTTTAACTTATAAGTTACAAAGATGATAATATATTTGTAACTTATAAGTTACAACAATATTTCACTATTATTTTATTAATAAAATCTTCAATACAATAATTACATCATTTATAGTAATATAACCGAAAACATAAAGCATTTCCTAGTTTAGTAAAAACTACCTAGTTATGTTGTAGAAAATTTACTTTCCGATTACGGAATATCACTTTATTTCTAACTTTTTATATATAACTTGACTTCTTTTAAATTGAATTAAAATAATTTTAAATTAAAGTCAAAAAGGTGTAGTACCTAACTACCTAGAAGAAATATCACTACCGGCCCCGACTACCAGTACGACAGTAACTACAGTCACTCTCATCAATGATAGTTATTTATATATCTATTCATACTTTTCAATCAAAACACTAAGGTTATTTATGTACTCATACTAATTTAGCAACCAATAATTTAGTGATTATTTTACGATGAAAGTTATTTTTTCCACCTACCTAATCAATAATATATTCAAATAACAATAACTATACAACCTAAATTGTGTCACTAAAGAATAATATGATAATAATAAACCGCTCAAAAATATTTCAGGCAATTTGATTGAAACCTTTTTGAGTTATGCGAGTACCTAGCAAGATTACAAATAAATAAATGCCGCCTACAGCATAACCATCTGCAATCTGCGAAGGTGATAAGATAAGTTAAAATCAGATCCTAGTAATAAAATTATTCATTTTATGATACATTGCAAGAATAAGAAGGTTTTCTCTACAGTTTCAACGTAATTATTCAAGGAGGTACTTTGTGATTTGGGGGCAGAGCGGGGTAGAGGGTGAGGAGAGGTGTAACTAGTAACTCAGGGGAGGGGGGAGGTTGAGGAGAGAAGGAGTGATTAATTACACAGAAATTATCTTCTAGTTAACTATATGCTTATATTTTTTTAAAAGCTGATATTTTATTTACAACATTATACAAATAGATTTGTATTCACATATGATACATATAATTTAGTGTTCTAATCATTGGCCATTCATGGGTGAAGTGTATGACTGTATGTGTATAAAACCCGCGAATATATAGTCACTTCCACTTGCTGCCTGTCAATCATTTGTCAATCATCTGAGACACTACTTACTTAGGTATCACCAATAGACTGAAGGAAAATGATTAAATTATTTATTTGTTTATTTATAGTAACAAATATATAAAACTACTCATAAATAAATTTAGAGCTAATTATGACTTATTATATTCTTTAATAATAATTATATTCATCAAATAAAAACAGTATATGATGACATTTATGAGGTTCTATATTATTTTCGGACATGTAAGTTTCTAGTTTTTCTTTATCAGAAGGGGGACTTCTCAATAATCCGACGCCCCAATAGTCCGACTAGTGCGGCAACCTTGTTAGGTAACTAGTGCGGAAATCTTGTTAGGTAACTAGTGCGGAAATCTTTTTAGGTAACTAGTGCGGTAACCTTGTTTGGTAACTAGTGCTGCAACCTTGTTAGGTAACTAGTGCGGCAACCTTGTTAGGTAACTAGTGCGGTAACCTTGTTAAGTAACTAGTGCGGTAACCTTGTTAAAGTACTAGTGCGGCAACCTTGTTAAGTAACTAGTGCGGCAACCTTGTTAGGGTACTAGTGCGGCAACCTTGTTAAGTATCTAGTGCGACAACCTTGTTAGGGTACTAGTGCGTAACCTTGTTAGGGTACTAGTGCGTAACCTTGTTAGGGTACTAGTGCGTAACCTTGTTAGAGTACTAGTGCGGCAACCTTGTTAGGTAACTAGTGCGGCAACCTTGTTAGGGTACTAGTGCGGTAACCTTGTTAGGGTACTAGTGCGGTAACCTTGTTAGGGTACTAGCGCAGCAACCTCATTAGGTAACTAGTGCGGCAACCTTGTTAGGTAACTAGTGCGGCAACCTTGTTGGGTAACTAGTGTGGTAACCTTGTTAGGGTACTAGTGCGGAAACCTCGTTAGGTAACTAGTATGGCAACCTTGTTAGGGTACTAGTGCGGAAATCTTGTTAGGTAACTAGTGTGGCAACATGGTTAGGTAACTAGTGTAACAACCTTGTTAGGTAACTAGTGCGGTAACCTCGATAGGTAACTAGTGCGGCAACCTTGTTAGGTAACTAGTACATAAACCTGGTTAGGTAACTAGTGCGGTAACCTTGTTAGGTAACTAGTGCGGCAACCTTGTTAGGTAACTAGTGCGGCAACCTTGTTAGGTAACTAGTGCGGCAACCTTGTTAGGTAACTAGTGTGACAACCTTGTTTGGTAACTAGAGCGGCAACCTTGTTAGGTAACTAGTGCGGTAACCTTGTTAGGTAACTAGTGCGGCAACCTTGTTAGGTAACTAGTGTGGTAACCTTGTTAGGGTACTAGTGCGGAAATCTTGTTAGGTAACTAGTGTGGCAACCTTGTTAGGTAACTAGTGTGACAACCTTGTTTGGTAACTAGAGCGGCAACCTTGTTAGGTAACTAGTGCGGTAACCTTGTTAGGTAACTAGTGCGGCAACCTTGTTAGGTAACTAGTGTGGTAACCTTGTTAGGGTACTAGTGCGGCAACCTCGTTAGGTAACTAGTATGGCAACCTTGTTAGGGTACTAGTGCGGAAATCTTGTTAGGTAACTAGTGTGGCAACATGGTTAGGTAACTAGTGTGACAACCTTGTTAGGTAACTAGTGCGGTAACCTCGATAGGTAACTAGTGCGGCAACCTTGTTAGGTAACTAGTACATAAACCTTGTTAGGTAACTAGTGCAGTAACCTTGTTAGGTAACTAGTGCGGCAACCTTGTTAGGTAACTAGTGCGGCAACCTTGTTAGGTAACTAGTGCGGCAACCTTGTTAGGTAACTAGTGTGGTAACCTTGTTAGGGTACTAGTGCGGCAACCTCGTTAGGTAACTAGTATGGCAACCTTGTTAGGGTACTAGTGCGGAAATCTTGTTAGGTAACTAGTGTGGCAACCTTGTTAGGTAACTAGTGTGACAACCTTGTTTGGTAACTAGAGCGGCAACCTTGTTAGGTAACTAGTGCGGTAACCTTGTTAGGTAACTAGTGCGGTAACCTCGATAGGTAACTAGTGTGGCAACCCTGTTAGGTACCTAGTACAGAAACCTTGTTAGGTAACTAGTGCGGTAACATTGTTAGGTAACTAGTACGGTAACCTTTTTAGGTAACTAGTGCGGCACCCTTGTTAGGTAACTAGTGCGGTAACCTTGTTAGGTTACTACTGTGGTAACCTTGTTAGGTAACTAGTGCGGTAGCCTTGTTAGGTAACTAGTGCGGCAACCTTGTTTGGTAACTAGTGCGGAAATCTTGTTAGGTAACTAGTGCGGCAACCTTGTTAGGTAACTAGTGCGACAACCTTGTTAGGATACTAGTGCGGGTAATCTCGATAGGTAACTAGTGCGGCAACCTTTTTAGGTAACTAATGGTAACTAGTGTAACAAATTAGGTCATAAACCTCCCCCCCCCCCCCCCGGTCACGAGCCCCCGCCGTATTTTAATCCTTATTTACCTATATTATTTAATCCTCATTGACACCATTGTAGTTCATTACTGATTAAACATAAAATGTTAAAATCCCCCCCCCCCCCCTGCCAGGGCACTAAACAATCACGAAGTGTGCAGTACAACAAACTAACGGATACAACAAGCTACATTAGCAACTCTCAGTTATTTCTATCTAAGTAGTTCAAAGTATATTAACTACAAGGTAGAGTATTGCGCAGGTTCATATTAAGATGATTACAGTTTTGTTGTGAAAGACGCTTCTGCGGTCCCGGTTAACTATTTTTACATAGAAACAAGGTATGTTATTCAATCTTTTTATAATCGAATGCTTTAACTTCATTTTATTGACTAAACTGACTGAGTTCAGCATTATCGTTGATTATCCTCGAGATATATTAATTAACTTAGAAGGCATGCTAATTGCCATGATACGAGTTTTAGACTCTTCTGCGGATAAACGAATACGCACATACGAACGCACAGATGTGACCCAGCAATATTACCTTACATACTCTATATACTGTACAGCGGGTTGAATAGTTATTTGTATATTCGATTTGCCCATGATTGTTAATGCAGTGTACGGATTCATTTAAGAATTGTTTAACCCGCTGTATAGCAAGGCTCATAAACTACAGTGTATATAAACCTTGCTGTATAGTATTTAAAGTATGTAATCTAATATTGCAGGGTCACATCTGTGCATTCGTATGTGCGTATTGTGTAACTATAAATATAATAAATAACTAGATGACGGGCACTCATAGAGCGCATACTTTTGCTACCGCTTATAAATGACCTTGACCTTTAACCTGTTCACTCCCAAAATATAAACAAATGATTCCTGAATATTGAAGCATCGTCCCGCCCAATTTCAGACAATTTGGTTGAATTCTTTTGTGTTATAAATAACCTTGACCTTTACTTTTACCTGATTGCTCCCAAAATCTAATAAATTGGTTCCTGCCTGGATAATTACCAACCGTCGACCAAATTTCAGTTACTTTGATTGAATACATTTTGCGTTATAAATCAACTTGACCTTTAACCTGACCGCTTCCAAAAACTTACCAAACCGTTCCTAGATCGTCCCATCAAATTTCAGACAAATTGATTGAAAACTTTTTGAACTATTGAGTTATAAATGACCTTGAGCTTTGACCGGATAGCTCCAAAAATTTTACCAGATGTTCCCAAAAGATAACCTTACGCAATCTATGAAAGTAATAATTCTTTTTAGATGTCAAATATAGCATATATAACCAATTTAGTATACATATTTAAAACGTTATTCAAAATACTGTTACACTTAGATATTTTCACTTTATGTCTCTGAAATTACGATAATAAGAATATAGAAGCAAATGGGTTTTTCGTACATCTATTAGGTTCCGTGGAATATTCACTTGCCAGATACCCAGGCCAAGAGAAGGTCCATATGTACTGAATCCCCTAGACCTAAAGGTTAGTCGTTGAACTCTAGCTTCCAGTCTTTCAATTCTTTCAAGAAAGGTAAAAATGTATCAGAATTTGAGAGTATAATGATACTATGAAGGTAGTAAAATTTCATCCAGAGTTCTGTCCCTAGTCTTGTAATAGGTAGAGCATTCCACAACAATATTATGATGTCATGTTTCTGGGCGAAGACCAGATCGTCGGCAAGTATTATTGTTTTACTGTTTTAGGACCAAAGGTATTACTGTTTTAGGACCAAATGTTCCCAGGATAGAAGAAGAAGTTTCAATCGGGTTATTAACAATAGCTTTTGACATTCTCTTTCAAAGAGGAAGAGTTCTTTGGTCTGTCTACAAGAAGGTAGGTTGACCCACCTAATTCCTTTGGTGTTTTTCAAAGACCAACGGTTCAGGTTCTGCGCCAGAAGATCTCTGCTACGTCCTTTTCTATGAAATCATCAGTTTCGTTGTCAATAGTACCAACGTGAGCCTTAATAGTTATTCACAGAAGTGGATTACTGTGGTTATTCACAGGTGTCCCAGTGACCACAGAACGTCCACACTATGATTTACCCGTGTGGCTCCTCTTCCTCAAACAAGTAACGGCCTTATAGGCCACTATGCTGTTTCAATAGATTTCATTCAGAAATCTATTGGCTTGAAATATGGCGCTGAAGTACGCCAAATTTCTTTGCGACAGAATCTTGGCAATTGACGTGAGCACCACTCATATGTCTTGTTTAACACTTGTTTAAGTAGTAAAAAAGTTCACCATCTTGTTGGAAGATAAATGATTGATTTTTGAAGTGTTTTTTTTTTTTCATCAATCCAATAGCTGGAACCACACTACTGTTAAAAGAGGATTGATCTTAGGCCGTTCTCCACGAAAATCAGAGGTGACTCCCAAGTTTTCGAGATAGGGGAAATCTTGGATATCTTCTGATCATGAATATTGAATTGGATTGGCTTCAATAATGAAGAAATTCTCGTTAAAAAAATCTATTTCATACCTTGTCGTGTCCGCTTTAAGCTCTCTGAAAAGGACCTTTGTTCTCTCAAGTCTCTTTTGCTTTTTAAGAAGTGTGAGGACTTAGTGTTCTCTCATTTTGTAGGAAGACAACTGAAGATCCTTCGTGATGATGGTTCTAATTGAAGTCTGTATCACATTCATGTATTTAGCTATATTCGAGTCTTCAATATTGCACAAACATTCTTAGCCATTTTCTAAATTCGAACAAGTACTCCCACTTCTACACTTCTAGGACAATCCTCAGAAGTGACAAGGTCAACGAAGCTACTATTCACAACAAGGTGCAATGTCGATTTGCATTTTTTAAAAGCATAATGATATCAGAATTGGGTTTCCCTGTACGATGGTTTAACCCTGTCATTTTAGACCTGATATTTTAATAAAAAAGCAAATGATAAACATGTATAGTGATGTTTGATCTGTATAACTATAAATTTCTCAGAAAAGACTTATTAATGACTTTAAATTCACCCTGATTTACAATTTCATATTATCTGAAATATATGTGGAATGAGTATGTTTTTAGTTGAAAG